>CM052544.1:120917321-120954933 GCA_028533065.1 Trachops cirrhosus
GGAGGAGCAGCGGCTCCTTAGGGGTGGGTGGCCAGCAAGGCCTAGCCGAGGAGGCAGGTCTAGCAGGGAGGGCTATGAGCTTGGAGTTGGGAGACCGTCGTCCTCATCCTTCCCTTTTTGCTACTCAGTTTGGAACTGTGAGGGACTCCATTCCTATCTCTTGGTCTTAGCCTTCTCCCTTAAAAATGAGGTGCTCCTCTCCAATGCTGGGGCGCCCTAACTGATCCAACGTTCCTTGGCTACTTTTGGGGAGACAGAAGCAGCTCATGATCAATCACAGTTGGGATTTGTCTCCTAGAAATCTGGTAAAAAACAAGGTTGACTGTATGTTGAAAATCGTCGAAGCTGGAGGGTGGACACTTGGGGGCTCATCGTGCCTTTTGCTTTGTTTTCACGTATGTTTTCAATTTTCTATCATAAGTAAACTTTTAAGAATTTGATAAAACCTTTTCCATTTCATGGCAAGAATGATCAGATCTAATTCATTTGGGAGTGACCAGAATTTCTTGTGCATCAACTCTGGTAGCGTGTGGTATTCCTTAAGGAAAGACCACTCAATAAAAACTCTGTCATCCACCTTCACACCGCCTGGGAGACCCTGATATCTGCTCGTTCGGGAGGGAGAGTTGTACCGTGGAAGCAGAACTGGTTTCGCTCTTTCACCTGGGCCTGGATTCGATTCTGGAGCTTCAGTTTTTTTATCTGTAAAATGGAAATAACTGTACTAACTTAGTGAATTTGATCCTGAAAGAGCCTAAACACAGCATGATTTGGTGTCAAAAGAGCGCTGATTTCGGTATCCAAGAGATTTGGGTTCAAGTCCTAGATCTGAGACCGATTTCGTCATCTCACTTTCGAGAGCATCACCTGGGAAGCGCTGTGTTATCCGACTCTGAGCAGGTGCTTGGGGTTTGCTTCCTTTCTCCCTACCTGAAACAGGAGGTTCTGAAGGGTTAGATTTTCTTCTGTATTGTGCGACTTGTGGCATTAATCACAAAATTTCAGTCTGTGCCCATTAAAATATATGCAATTCTTCTTATCCATGGTATCTCTTTACATACTTGGGAAAAGTGGTCAAGTCCTCCTGTTTCTTTCACAATCCTCCTCCCCATGCCCAGTTCTCACTTTTCACAGTGAAACCACGGTGAACTTGAACCAGTTCCCATGTGTCTAAGTGTAGTTGATTGTAACACTGATCACAAGGATTTCTTCTCCCTGTATCTTCATATTTCCATGACTTTTTTAAAGTTACTACCATTAAGAAGTGGAACCTTTCTCCAACCCTTGAATCTCGAGTGGCCATTGGAATTGTGTGGCCAATGGGACAATAGCACCTTGAGACCTAAAATGCATCTGCTCATTGACACTTGTTCTAGATACAAGATCCCTGTCACCAGCATCTGAGCAGGCCTGGGTTGTGGTCCCTGACAAGCTATACAAGCTGAGCCATTGCAGCCAAACCCCTGCAGATTAGAGAGCCCATATGAGACCCCCAAAGCCATCCTGAACCCTGACCCCTTGTTGACCCACAGAACAGTGAGCTAAAGAAATGGTTGTTGATTTAAAGCACCACATTTTGGGGTGCTTTGTTTTGTATAAAACCTGATACACCAGGCTTTCAGAACACCCATTCTTCTTGGCCTCCTGAGATATGCCCATTCTGCTCCCAAATGTTTTCTCACATTTTGCAACCATCCATTTTCTTGGAACTTTCTAAATTACTGGGTGCTTGGCACAAGCAGCTCGTTCTGTCTGTTCTTGACTTTTTCGTACTAAATTCCAACCATATGGTTTACAAGTACAGATCAATGTCCAAAAAGTGTCTTTGGAAGCTTAAAAAAAATCCCACCCAAAACGTTCACAAGGAAATCGTGCTTGGCCAAGGAGAAGAGATCTTGAACAGCTTGAGTTCTGCTCAGTTCTTCCTGCAAATGATAAATAATTCTAACTTGGGAGGATTTCTTCTCTAGCTTTGAATAAATAAGTTGGCCTCTGCACGACAGTTGATGGGCCTGCATAGAATTTTAAAGCTGGACAAAGCCTCAGATTTCTCTGGGTCCAACTCTGTCTTTTTGCACATGGAGACGCCAAGAGGGTGGAAGCAGACTGCTGGAAGTGACACTGTGGGGGAGAGCCCTCCGGATCCACCGAATCAAACACTAGTTCTCACAGCCTCACAGCGGTCATGTTTGAGCTGCTCTGGGCACAGCTTCCTGCTTTCTGGACTTAGAGGCAAGTGTGTGTGTAAGGTCTGGGGAGGAAGCATGGAGGGAGGGAATGTAGAGTTGTTGGCATCCCGTTGGCCATTCAGGAAGCCACTGGGTCCAACCCTCGGAAATGGCCATCCTGACACATCACGTGATGATGTAAGTGAGAATGCTCATTAATCATATCAAATCTCCAACATTTCAGCATTCATTTGTTGCTGTGGCAGAGCCTTTCGTATCCTGACTTAACTCAGGGGACCAGATTACAGAGGCTAGTTAAGAGACTGTTATAATGACAAAGCCTAGGGATGGTAAGGGCCTGAGCTGTGATTGAGACAGAGTAGGTGGGAAGGAAGAAACAGAAATTCCAACAACACGTGGAAATGGCAAATCTACCCACTACTTGCCTGGATAGATACAATAGCCCCTAGTCTGTACCCCTGTCTCCACCTGTCCTCTCTTATAGCCCATTTTCAACATAACAATAAGAAATATCTGGTTACAATGCAAGCCAGATTATGCCACTGTCTTGCACAAAACTCCTCAACTGCTTCCCAACTGTCTCAGAATAAAAGCTGAGAAAGCCGCCTAGGCCAATATGACCTGTCCCCTTGTTACTTTTCCCACCCAATCTCCCATTAACTGTACGGTGTTCATCTGCAATGATCTGAGGTCCCGTGAATCCACAGGCATGCTGAGACCGCAGGACCTGTGCATTTCCTGGTTCTCCACCCCTGAAACACTGTTCTTGCAGACCTTTCTTTAAGTCATTGCTCGAATGTCATACTTTCACTGAGGCTTTTCCTGAGTGTTCTGTTAAAAACAACTTTCTACTCCCTCCAACACTTCTAACTTCTCTTCGTTGCTTAATTTTTCTCCCTAAAACTTAATGCTTCCTTAAATAGTATATAGTTTACTTATTACTTTGTTTACTGTCTTTCTCCATCCTTTGGATGGAAGCTCCAACAGGGCAGGATTTCTTGGTTTCTGTTTTTTGTTTCCCGTTGTATTCCTAATACCTACAACAGTGCCTGGTACATAATAGGCACTCAGTCAATATTTAAGTGAATGTTGACTAGATGAATCCACTAAGCCTGGAGAATATTAGGGGCAGTTAAGCATGGGCAGGAGAAATAAATATGCTTGATAAACACATGATCTGCAGTGGGTAGTAAGGTCACAGGCAGGACAGAGAGAGCTTGGTTTGCCTTTGAGGAGCTCATGTCTGACAGTTGGTGTCACCCAGCACAACTTCTCATGGCCATTCTGGGCCAAGTGGCCGAGAGATCAAATCAGTTACTCCCTTCAATGTTTTTATCTCTTCCTATGCTAGCATCCCAGAAAGATCATTGCTACTTGGAGATGGTGCTGGTGGGCAATCTATTGAGATTGCTCTGAGAGTAATAGGAGGGAATGCATGGAAACCCATGCCTCTAATGGGGCATAGCACATACTAGGTGACCAATGAACCCCCATTTCCTTCCTTCACACTCTTCTTCATCGTTTCTTCCTCTCCTTCTCACTTTGCTTCTTCCTTTCTCTGCTTATTTCAGTACCTCAGTAGTGAATGGATTGAAGACCATACTTATTCCCAGGTTAAGAATGGAAGCTGAGAAGTAAGGAAGCCAAGAAGGAGGGAGGAAGGGGAGAAGAAAAGGTAGGAGGGATTCTGAGAGCATCTTTTGTGATTAAGTTATATGAGTGCCATTTCATGGGGTTTAGCTCAACGTTAGGCCCCATTGTTGTGGTTAAAAAGATTTAATTCCCACCCCTGGGAAGATGGGTGTGCATTTCCCTGTCACTGCGATGCTCAGCTGCATCGACTTTGGAGAAACCCCACTGCAGAGCTCGCTGAATGATCCAGTCCCGGTATACCCGTCATTCTCCATTCCAGATTTAATTTGGATGCTGCAGATGCAGAAAAGATGATGAATGTGGGGACTCCTCTAGTTTCATTAACTGAAGCCTTCATATTCCACAGTTCCAATAAATATCGACAGGAGTGTGATGAAAATGCATGCAGCTGGTGGCCTGTTTTCAGCTGGAGGTTGCTGGCAGGGTCTAGAGAAGCCACAAAGGAAGTGGTGCTAGATCTGGCTCAAGGGGCTTTCGGTACAAGCCCTGGGTCTATCAGTTCCTGGCTGGGTGACTTTGTGGAGCAGAGACTTAAGAGTTTCATCTATGAAATGGGCTATAGCGTGAGCTCCTCAGAAGATCCAATGGGGGGACATGTACACAGGGTGCAGCACAGTGCCTCTGGCACAGAGTGTGCTTAAGGTGTGGGCTTTCCCTTCCTCTCTCACCCCATTCTAAGGACTTCAAGACCATCCAATTATCTGGCACATATCACCAATGACATTGACCTCATGTGACTTGGGTATGAGGCCTGTCAGCACTGCTGCCAACGTTGCTCCTGAATAGATACTTGAATGTGTTCCATGGGGAATGCCATGTGCCTTGATAAGACATCCGGCATCAGGGCTAAAGATTGTTTGTTTGTCTCCCATGAGTGGAGTTGGACCATTCTGAACCAACTGCATCTCTTTGTCAGGTCCCGCTTCAGCTTTTTTTGTTGGTCAGGATGGGCTATGTAATGCTGCATTAATAACAAGCCCCTGAACCTCAGTGACTGACAAGGACACAAGCTGATTTCTCACTCATGCTGCGTGTTCACTGTGGTTTGGTTTTAACTTTACTCCTTGTCGCCATCAGCCCAGGTCCAGACTGATGGGGCAGGCTCTCTGTGTAATGTCGCTTGTCCCGTGGAAGAGGGAAAGGAGATAGGCAAAGTACCTCATGACCTTCAAAGGGTTTCCCAGGAAATGGCACATGCTACTTCTGCCCACGTTTCATTGGTGGGAGAGTCATTGAAATGACTCATGTGATGAGTCCTGAGTTCACCTGGGAGGGGCTGAATCATCCTTCACACAGTAAGGCATCTTCCTCTCTCTCTCTCTCTTTCTACTAGAAAGGAAAATTGGCAAATTTTAAGAAAATGTCGACAATATATGGCACCAAACTCAGACTTAAGTCTCAAAGTAATTAGGGGAGTTGGGAAAACATGAAAAAAAAGGGAATGACTTTCATATTGTATAATTCAGTTCCGTGCCTTACCTGTGCACAAACCAAAATCGATAGAACTACAAAACATGAAATTGTGCACCTGCTCACAGTAAGTCTCACACATTCAGAAATGTCGCTGTGACAGTGCTGTGGCCGAAATTCCAGACTTCTTCATGCTGCTGCCTCACACAGTACTTGGCAGCTGTGCTCCATAGGTGTTTGCTGAGTGAAGTAATGGCTAGTTCCTGTCCTGGTGTAGATTCTCACACGGGGCGGGCAAGAGCGGGTTTGCTGTTGTTCCTGTGGAAGAAGATGTGCAGGTTATGATTCTTACAATAGCTTTCTTAGCTCTGTGTTCCATGTACTCACAGCTGTAAACCTTCTCTTGCCCACCTGTGAATATGAGCTGCTCCAAAAAATGAAAAATGTTTGTTAGACAAATGAATGAAAGGCCTGGGGTTCCCACTTTCTGCGTCTCCCTTGGGCCCAGACCCTCCTGATGTCACCTGTCACCTCTTCCTGCCTGAGCTGGCAGCTCCGAACAGCTAAGCCTCTTTGGACCTGGGGCATGGTACAGCCCCGTGCCTTTGCCAGCTTTTACGTTCTGCACCACCGGTTACCGGTTTCCTTCCCACGTGTGTGTTTCCAAATGCTCCTGTGTCCCGCCTGCATGTGGCCTCACCTTCCTGCTGGGGCCCTGACCCATTCACACCTTTGTCATCTACACAGGAACATTTCAGGGCAGGTGACACATATGGGCTGTATTCTCCTTCTCAGCATCTTGCTTTCCTGTCGCTTAGTCTACCATTTTTTCAGCGTAGAATTGCCAACATGGCGGTCTTGACAACGTGGTGTTTTAGATGGCATAGCTACGGGAACAGGCTCTAGAGGCCACACCCCTCACCTCGCTGTGCTGACCGGGATGCTGGGCTGGGAGTGCTGGCTGCCTTTTGCGCTCTGGCAGGCTCTGTGCTGCGAGCACGCTGACTGAGCGGAGAGGATCAGGGAACCAAGTGGGCAGAGAAGGCGCACATAATTTAAGTATTGAGATAGGGCAGAAGCTTAAGTTTAAAGGAAAACGGATACAGTGCAAGTCAAGGATGAAGCTTTCAGTTTCAAGCCTCCAGTTTCAAGCCTCCAGGGGTCTCCTGTTTTAACTGCAAAATGCACATTTGAAAGAGCAAGACCTCCGGGGCGGTGGGCAGTGGGGCTGGTGTGATCAGAGGGTGATGCCAGGGAAGCTGTCAATCCTACTCAGCCTCCTTCCCCATGATTCCCCTGAGCTCAAGCCCTAGCCCTGGGTGCAGTGGCTTCTCCCTTTGACACTTGGTCCCTTGCCATCAGAGCTCATTATCTGCTCAGCATGAGTCACCCTTTGCTGCTCCTCAGCCCCCATACCCTTTTGTGTGAAGAGGCTCTGGGAGCCTTCCTGGTGGGAGGGCAGGAGCAGGGCAGGCTCCAGGCCCAAGCCTCCTGGGACCCAAGGAGAATGCTGGCTTTCTCTCATCTCCTCCGTAGAGAGACTTGTGTAACAGGGAAGGCGGAGGAAGGAGCAGGTGAGTAGGAGGGAGAGAGCTTCGTCTTCTGAGTGACATGTGTCACAGAGGCGTGGGGCCTGGGAGGGCGCGTGTCCTATGGAGATGCCATGCAGAGTGTGGGTGTTACAGCTGGGGACTCTCCCTCTGCTCGTTGCCCCTGTTCAGGTCCCACTTGACTTGTCACCAATGTCCATTCCCTCCCCTTTGTCCTGTCACTCTTCCTGTTTATTCTGCCTCAGGACCTTCCCCAGCTGGACCCTGCCTATGGCTCCACCTGGCCCCTTTAGGCCCACATCCTCTCCCACCTCAACTGTGACTGCCTCCTACCGCACTGCTACCCGCTGTCCCCTCCAGCCTGTCAGAGTACTCTGTCTAGTGCGGTGACCCCAGTGCGCCACTCTCCCAGCTCACGCACCTGCCTGGTGGACATGCCACACGTGTGTCTGTGCCCCGACTGGCAGCTCCCGGGGAAGGCCTTGTCCCATTCATCTCCGGGGCCCTGGACCTGGCAGACAGTTAAACCGGAGCTGCTCAGTTGTGACAACCGTGTCCCCCAGGGACCCTGGGCAATGTCCGGAAACATGTTTTGGTGTCAGAACTCTGGACAGGAGTGATGCGGCATCCAGTGGGTGGAGGACAGGACTGTGTCTGAACACCCTGCCGTGCACGGCGCAGGGCCCCCCCTCCTGCAGCGAGGAATCGTGGGCCCAAACGTCCCTAGGGCCCCTGCTGAGAAGCCCTGCTTAACCCGTTGTGTGAATTCACGTCATGTTTGCGGAAGGAATACATTACACAAAATGCTGTGGGCTACTGGCCGCATACCATCTGCCCTGTGCTGGGCCGGGTGCTGGCTCTGCCTTGTCTGGAATCTTCCCTCTGCCCACGAGGCTTTAATCACCGTGAGGGTGTGGGTGGATCCCCTGTACACCTTGGCGCCCCTGCCTCTAGCACCACACCCGGCACTCAGACGGGCTGAATACGTGTTTGAAGGGAGTGAAGTCCCGAGAGGTCCCCTGGCCTGCGAGTGACTCAGCTGGCCGCTGACACAGTCCCTGTCCTTTCAGTAGCCACCCGTAATCTCCAGCGGCTTTAACACTCACGGAGTCTCCGACCTTGGGAGATGTAGGGCATCAGGGTGGGTTCCAGACCCCAGTCTTTACAGAGGAAGTACTGGGCAGGAGGGCGAGGGGAGTGGGGCTGGGCTCTACTCCTTTTGACGCTGAGAGCTGAGAGGAGCAGCATTTTCCCATCTGCCAAGCCCCCTGGTGCGGACCGTGTCGGACTTTGTGGTGAGTGTGGTGGGCTCGAGCCAGTTAACTGAACCTCTCAGGAGAAAGCCTTTCCCCTCACACGGCAAGCCTGTAATTTTAACTTTTGATATAAAAAATAGCCTGACTCAAGTTTGAAGTGGTGGCGGTGTGGGTAGTCACGCCTTGCTTCCTTTCCCAGAAAGTCCTCAGCTAGGTACAACCCGTCTTTGGTGGCTGCACAGTAGAACTTTTTCTTTGTATCACTTCGGAGACCTCATTAATGCATTCAGAATATTAATCAGTTCTATTTTCAGCCATGGAGCATGAACCTGGAACTTTCCATTTCCACTCTGTGACTTTTTTTTTTACTAGCCATCCTCCTCTTCAGTCATAGTAACATGGGGGAGGGGTGACAACTGGGAGGACAGAGGAGGAGCAGGGAGTGACCAAGTAGCTACTTTGTGCTACTTCTGAAGCTCGCAGACCTCGTTAGACCCCTGGGTACATCAGGCCGCCAGAACTTAGGGAAGTGGAGTGACTTGACCTAGGTCTCATGGGTGGCTGAGAGGTGGGGGTGTTGACCCAGGCCTGTGCCCTGCACGCTGCACTGGGATGGGTGTGCGTGGCCGTGGCGAGGACCCGGGAGGTACAAAGATCTAGGGGAATGCCTGACTGCAGAGACAAAGTAGAAAAGTGTGGGTTCAGCTGGTTGAAGCAGGCAGAGAGGTTCTTTGGCTGATGCATAATTGCTGCAAAGATGAACACAGCTCCGCCCCTCGGGGTTAATTTATCCCCCACGAGCCCCTATAAGATTAGCTTTTTAACAGGCCTCAGAGCGCTGGGCTCCTTAGGGACCTTCATAAAAGCCTGGTGCAGGCAGAAGAAGGGGAGCTGGGTGCCACGACGCTGGCCCAGAATAACTGGGGCAAGGCTGCCTTTGGGGGCAGGTGAGGCGGCTGCAGACCAGCGGGGCTCTGCTCCTCCTGGCCCCAGCTGGCCTGGAAGGGGAGCGGCAGGGTGGAGAGCAAACTCCCAGAACAGTGGAGCCTGAGGGACTTTGGAGACGTCTGGTGCAGCCCCGCCCTGCCACCGCAACTGGACCGGTGGGGAGGCTGAGAACCGGAGAGGCGAAAGTGTGCACTGCTGACCAGGTTTCTCCTTCCCCACTTCTGGATGCAACCGGCTCTCTTCAGTTCTGCCCAGGCTTCCCCGACGATATCTCTTACTGCCAGCTTCTCCCCTCCATCGGCGCAGGTCCTAAGGTCTCACTCTGGAAAGGAAGCTTTCAGTCATTCCTGTGTTCATCCTCCCATTCATCCTGAATGAAGGAATGAATGTACTGACCACCGTCTGACCGGGCGCTGTGTTCAGCTCTGGAAGGTGCAGTGAATAGCAGGCAGCATTTTCCCTTCGAGAACTCAGTCTGATGGGCAAGGTAAAGTTTTAAACAATATTTCTGAGTTTTCTTCCACCTCTTGCTGCTGTTTGCCGAATCTCAGCTGAGCGATCACTGGATCTCCTGATGAGTTTGCTTCTCTAGTCTCTGCCACAGGAAATGCACACTGTCAGATGAACCTTCCAGAAAGCAGCTCTGACCACTCAAAACCCTCAGGCATTCCCACTGCCCTGACAGACTCCCTCCCCAAATCCCCATAGACCACATGCCCCCACCCTCCGCCCCCACATCCTGGCAATGGAGAATTCTCAATTCTCCATCAGCGCTGGGGCAGCCCTCTGGTGCCTCACCTCCAAATGCAGCAGCGGGGTCCTGTGGTCCACACCTGGCAGACTCACCTGCCATGCCACCTCCATGAAGACTTTTCTGAACATTTTCAAGAGAAGCAATGGACAACTCACACCTCTGAGCTCTTCTCAAACTCTTTCGACTCTTGGTTTTATAATTCCTGGAATTCTTAACTCTTTCTTAAGCTCTCCAGGCTGCAGTCTCCTCATCTTCCAAGGGAGAAAATAATATCCACCTTGCCTGTTGTGAAACTGAGCACATAGATGTGTGAACTGTAGCGGGCCAGCCCGGTCTGTCAGTGTGATGGTTGCAACACGAGTGCCCGCTGCCCCGTGTCTATGGAAGCCAATGCTGGTTTTGAGAAAGAAAGGAGCTTTATTTGTGAGCCCTCCTACAAGAAGGCAGGAGACGAGGCTCCAATCTATCTCCAACCAGGACTCGGGCCGGGTGTTAAGGGGTAGCAGTTAAGGGTTCACAAGTGTTAGTCCTAGGTGGTGTACCCAAGGTTTAAACTTTGATTCTGGGTCTTGTTAGAACCAGGATGAGGCCAGGCTCTGTGATTACAAAAAGGGCCCCCTTTTTGTTGCCCACCCCTCACTCTTGGGGACAGGGAGTGAAGAACACCCTAGTTACTTCCTGCTGATGAGGGGACGAAGTATGTCAGGACGAATTCAGAGCCCCGCCTCAGGCTCCCAGGGCTGCCTGGGCATCTCGGTCTTCACGCTGACTGCCCTGCCTCCTCACGGCCTCTGTGCCGGTCTGCCTCCCGGCTGAGCCACACACTGGGCCTGCATGCCACTTCCCAGCTCCTCACCGCATCATCTCTACTCTGCCCCACAGGGGGCTCCTGGCGATGTGATGGAAATTCCTTGCTTGCACTTTTTCTGACCTGGAAGGGGAAGTCACCTACGGCCACAGGACCAGGAAGAGGCCACGCTGAGATGGGAGGGTCTCTGACTGGCCTCGATTTATCTGCAAAGTGAGCATGACAATTCCTGCCCCCTAATCAAGTATGGGAACAAAAGTGAGCCAAGACTTAAAATAGCAGAGTGTGATGGCCTTGAGGGGCCAAATGGGCTTTGGAGGGAGAGTGCTGGAGCCCTTGGCCTTGAGGTATGCAGGGTCCCTGATCAGAGGAAGGAGGCAGCCGCTTCTCCCCTCGAGGCGTTTTGCTCTTCCACAGGGTGAGCTTGGCAGAGTGGGGAGGGGCTTCTGGAGAGCGATTCCCAGACACTTTCTAGCACTCCACCGAAATGCTTTT
Source organism: Trachops cirrhosus (assembly GCA_028533065.1). Taxonomy (NCBI): domain Eukaryota; kingdom Metazoa; phylum Chordata; class Mammalia; order Chiroptera; family Phyllostomidae; genus Trachops; species Trachops cirrhosus. Next base: position 120,928,385 of record CM052544.1, read on the forward strand.
AGGCAAAGCAGCGGCTCTTGACACCTATGCTGTGAGCATTGGAGAGCCGACTGTCAGGCCTGCGCTAGCAGAGACAAAGGGAAGAATGCCGGAGAAAGATGCCCCTGGGTGAGCCAGTTGTCTGGCTGCACTGAGTCAAGGGCAGCGTGGAGAGTGGCCGGAAAATGAAGCTCAGAGAGCACGGGTGTGGGGAGCGAGGAGAAGCTGCCCAGCCTGGGGGACGGTAGCCTTGGCACGTGTGGGGAGCCAAGCACAGGGTGTAAGAGGCAAGGGACGTGAGTGTAGTGCCTGAAGGGCCCTCAGATGAGGAGGGGAGTCCGGGAAATGAACAGAAAGTTACACTGCGGAGTAGTGAGGAGGGAGCACCGGGCACACAGAAACCCAGAAGACGTGTGCTTGAAGCAGAGGATGCAAATAGGGCTCAAGCAGGCTGCATATTAACATCACCTGGGAACTTTTAAAAACTACAGCTGTCCAGGGCCCATCGCCGAGCAGTTAATTCAGTCTCTTGTGGTGTGACCCGAGCATCGGTATTTCTTCTAAAGTTCCCCAGGAGATTCTTTTTTCTTACAGCCAAGACAGAGAATGATATTGGGCTGAGGGGTCCTGGGGTGCCCCTCAGAGAAGGCAGAGCTTGGGCTGGCTGGGTGAAGGGCTGTCTTGGAGGCCTGGAGTGGACAGGGCAGGACCCATGAGAGGAGAGATGGACAGTGCTCTGTGGCTGGAGGGGAGGTTCTGTGCCAAGGTATCCCCAGGCTGTGGCCGCACCAACTCAAGCATCCTGTGCTCAGCAGAAGAGGGGACCACTTCCTGGGAGCTGCCAGGAGGGCACTGTAAGCCAGGGGTGATGTCATGGGGCATCACCGGGGGAGGCAAACTGGTGGTAACCCCGTTATCCTCCCCTCCATCCCTCAGAGCCCAGAGATCTCTGCTCACTCGCTGTCACTGTCACTGTGATCTTTAGAGAGCACCTCAGCCCTCCGGGCTTCTGACCCCTCACATGCTACTCGCATGTCAGTACAAATTCGGGCAGCCGTGGGCTAGCTCCGAGAGGCGGGTCTGCCGGGTGAAACGCTGAGAGTCTGTGAAAACATTGTGAAAAGCATAAAGCTCTCGGGAGATGTGAATAAAGTAGCAGCAGTAACAGGAACAGCAGTGGCCGCAGCAGCGATACGATTACCCAGGCTAACTGTGGGCCGACTCTGTTCGGACTTGAATAGTCAGTCTGTGTCTGGACTTGAGTGCTTCCCGAACCTTTGGAATTTCACATCTAAAGGCACCGGGCTGTCTTACACATTCACAAATGTCCATGCTTTTCATTTCACAGGTTTTTGTTAGGGCCCGTTCAGTGGTCCTGGGTTCACAGTTGTGGACACGGTACGCAGAAAGTCTGGGTAAGAGAGCTTCGTGCCGTTCAGAAGGCGAGGGTCATTTCGTCCTTTGATAGATGAGAAAAGCAAGGTTCTGGCAATTCAGTAGCACGGGCGCAGCCTCGTGGCCAGCAGGGCAGAGCTCTGCTGTGGCACCGGCTTCCGGTCCAGAGCTGTTTGACCGCCACCCCCCCACTTCTCTGCACTTCTCTGAAGTTCTTCAGAAGGCCTCCTCCCTTTCTCCTGACACCCAGGTGTTGGACCGAAAGGGAGCTGAGAGAACAAGGAAGTGAGGGAGATGACATTTTGGGAGGCAAGATGGTTTTCCAAAAAAGTATTTTTTCCCTCTGTTTGCAGGTGAAGTGAAGCAAAGAAAAGGGTATGTGGGGAAATGATTGGGTGGGGGATGGGACCACGTACTTTTGTCTTCCAGTGAAGAATACCTTCCAGACTCTTCCCTCTCTCCAGATGCCGTGTGCAGCAGCAGATGGTCTGTGAACACATGCACACACACACACATGCACACGGGTACACATGGGCACACACATGCATGCACACACAAGTTATGAAATGTTCATGCTCAGCTGCTGGAAACTGGAGCTTCTCTCTGGAAATGAACTTGAGGCTGCTCAGTGTTAGGAATCTGGGGACGGGCTTGGACAGGCTGATCTTTCTTGTTTTATAAAAGTTCTTGAACTGTAATAGAAAATCCATAAGTCATTTAACTCACAGCACACAGCTTTATTAACTACCAATCGGAGTCTGAGATGTTTTGAACTTGAAGTTTCCTCGTGTCTCCTGGTGCAGGGTGGGGCCCATCATGAAGCCTCTGGCACATTGTAAATAAATAGTCAATGAACGTTTCTTAGGAAGTCAGATAAAGGAGGTAGGATTGGGTGAGTGCCCTCAACCCAGCCCACATCAGAGATTCAAGTTCATTGGCACCTTCCTTGTACTCCTTTCCGAAGTCTCTCTCCTCCTCTGCCCCCTCACAGCCCTGCTATTCCCTATAGGAAAAAGTGTTCTTCAGGATGAATTTAAGGCCACTGCACACTCTAGCAGAAGTGGCTGGATATAGCTCATGCTTGTCCCTCCTACGATGGTTTTCAGAGTTGCTGTGAGAAATATGTTCTGTGAACTTGAGGAAGCGGCCACTCAGTAACGAGGGCATAGACTTGGAATGGAAACACTTGGGGCCCAGCTGTCCTGGGTGTGAGCTGTGTGGTTATGGCTAAGTCTCCACGTTGGCACCCCAAAGTCGGGCACCGAGGGCAGCAGCACAGCCTCCAAGGTGTCTGCATGCTAATTCCAAACCTGGGAATATGCGTCCCTGCACACAGTAGGCTCTTTGCAGGTGTGAGTGAATTAAGGATCTTGTGATAGGGAGATTACCCTGGATTACCAGAGTGTGCCTAGTATTATTGAAAGCATCCTTATGAGAGGCAGACCTCATGAGAGTCAGGGAGAGATGAGTGAGAGAAGGAGGTGGGATGATGAAAGCTGAAGTGGGGGGTGGGCAGGGAGGGAGCCTGGGACAGGGAGAGACAGAAAGACAGAGAGAGAGAGAGAGAGAGAGAGAGAGGTATGTCTGAAGATGCTACACTTCTGGGTTTGAAGACGTAGGAAAGGGCCACAGACAAGGAATGAAGGCAGGTTCTAGAAGCGGGAGCAGACAATGAGCAGATCCTCTCTTTGGGCCTCTGGAAAGAATGCGGGCAGCCTTGTCACATCTCAACTTTAGTCCAGTGTGACATATTTTGGAGTTCTGACAACCAGAGCTGGAAGATAATAGTTATTCCTTATTTTCAGCCACCAAGTTCACGGTCCTTTGTCAGAGCAGCCACAGGAAATGAACCCATCAGGTACCGTGGTAGCTCCCAGGGCTTTGTTAGTCTCGAGCAGTGCAGGCAGGGAGCCCCGTGGGGCAGCTGCATGCCCAGGACAGCAAACCAGCGCCGTGCCATCATCATCTGCCACCATCGTGGGTGACACGGCCTGTGAGCAGGGTAGGAGATGCTGTAAGTGACTTGCCCATGTTGCCTAGGCCTCCCCTGCCAGGACCTCAGCTTGGGGCACAGGGGACATTTGTCTCAGGAACCATGAGAGGCTGCTCCATCCACGAGGCCAGAAGGACCTGGACATCACCTCCGTGGGGGCAGCCTCATGCTCACCTGCCAGGGTTGGTGTATAAATACCCCAGCTCCCTGGCCCCTCAGATGGGATATTGCTGAGCATGCGGTTTGTGCCATTTCCCAGAGTTCCCTGGAGGCCTTGAGCCACTGTGGCATGCCCTCCCCAAGAGCCCTGGGGGTCGCCCCCAGTGGCAGCATTTGAATAACGCCCTGTGCTGGCAGCCTCCCTGCCCCACATCGCCCCTCACAACCACGCTGCATTCCCTGCACTTCCCGAGAAACCAGCCCTCAAATCCTGGCTAGAGGGCCTGCCTCTGGGAGAATCCAAACAGAGACACCCTAAAATCCCAGCCCATAGGCTGTTGTTAGTGCCACCCATGGGTGGCCCTGCGCCAGGATGTCTGGCCTGACGGAGAAGCAGCCTGGTACAGGAGCAAGCCCATGAGGCCATGGGCTCCGCCTGGCTGCTCTGCCCCCGTCTCCCAGGGATATCTTGGACTCCTGGTGTAGCTTCCTTAGATCAGGGCATTCACCCTCAGGAACTCCCCTCCGGAGGGCCCACCAGTTTTGTCGAGCTCTGAGCAATGGAGAGGAGTGTCCAGTGAGCGTTTGTGGGGAGCAAGACAAGTCCTTCTGCTCTTCGGTGGGGGTCTGGGACAGCCCATCACGGGACCAGGCTATTGGCATGGGCATGGGACAATGTGTGCGCTGAACAGACTTTAGGGGATGAGCCAGAGTGGGGGTGGTTAGGGTCTGGGGATAAATCCTGCCACCCCTCTGCCCCTCCTCCTGCCTCTGTGTGGACTGGGACTGGTGCAGCTGCAAAGCATGCTGGGATCTCGGCCTGGCCAGTTCTTCGGGAGGGAGAAGAAGCAAGCAGGACAGCAGGCCACAGTGGGGAAGCGGGGCAGAAAATGCTTCCCTGGGGGCTGGGAGGGGAGAGCGATGAGACCAACGTTCAAACAGATGTGCAGGAGGAGGGAGAAGCACCAGCTGAGCAAGAGAGCAAACAAACCGATCAGTAATTACAAATCATGATGCAGTCTATGAACAAGAACGGGGAGCTTCGCGGAGGAAGTGTAGTCTGAGCTGCAGCATGAAGGGCGAGAAGGAGCCACCCACACGGAGACCAGGGAAGCGAGTGGGAACAGAGGGATCGGGTGATGGCCCCTGGAGAAGGGAGGCAGGGCCCGTGTCCTGCCCTGCTGAGAAAGCTGTGTCCTGAGGCAGAGGAAGCAGTGGGTGCCCCAGCCTCCCACCCTTCTCCTTTCTTTTCCTTTCCTTCCTTCCAAGCCCAGCCATTCTCTGCAATAGGAGGGAAGAAGGGAGGGAGGGAGGGAGGAGAGGGAAGAAGGAGAAAGGATGAAAGGAAAGTGGAAGGAAAGGGGAGGGAGGCAGGGGAGGAAGGAAGAAGGAAACAAACCAGTCTTTCCTGGGCACGCACTCTGCATCTGCTGCTGGGAGCTACATGTCTCGTTCACACGCACTCACAGTGATCCTGGACCTGGGTGGGCATTCGCCAGTGGGTTCAATAAGCAAAGGAAGCCTGGATGCTGGGGTGACAGGGCTGGTGGGGGTGGGGCCACATTTCGCCTTCGTCTCTCCGTGTTCTCACCCTCCCTGGCACTTCTGCTAGGAAGCGTAATGAGGACAGAAGGCAGACACAAAGGCTTGGCACCTCCCGCCTAATAATATTGGGCGGCTCATTAGCAGCTTGTCATCATGGGCTTTGTCACACATCCTACGGGGGTCCTGGGGTCCTTACCCACCGCCTGCTTTCCTGTTACTACCTCCTCTCACCTCAGAGAGCTATTTCCTCTTTGGTCCTGAGGAGGAGATGCGAAGGGTGGAGGGGGTGTGCATGGGATGTCACAGAGACAGGCGTAATTGTCCCTTCCTGAGCTCCTTTTATTCCCTCTCACTGAATCCTCAAAGAACTTGGATGGGAAATTATCGAGCCCCTTGTGTTAGCTTTAGCTCCTCTGCCTGCAAGTAGTAGCTATTAAGTCAAACTAATTTAAACCCTAGAACATGTGGGAGGTTTATTATTAAGATGAAAGAATGTCTCATGTGACTCAAGAGCAAGAATTAGCAAACCTCAAGGAGGTTCTCAGACCACAGCCTGTGGACGGGGCAGACTTGCCTCCTTGCCAATCCTCTCTGAGCATCTTGGTGTGCACCATGCTCTCCCATCCCTCTCTCTGTCTCTCAGCGACCCTGCCCTCCTCTAAAAAACAGGGTCACATCGTGGCTGCCCTGTTTGCATGGCATGGACTCATTCAACAGACCTTTCTTTCTGTCCCAAATCAAGGCACTCAGGAAAAGGGACTGATCAGCAGCCGCTGGAGGGAAAGGTACTGCAATGCAAAACAGGGCGGGTGCAAATCCCTTGTGGATGGGGTGGCAGGAAGGCAAGAGGCATGGAGGGAATGCTGGGGAGTGGACAGCAGAAACGGCTCTGGGGAGGCCGGTTCACCCCATCATGCAGATGAGGAAACCGGGCCCAGGCAGGTCAAGATGATAATGTCGTAGTGGGGGTCTGTCAGCAGGATGGGGCGCTGAACACATGACCATCTGCTTCCCTGAATCTTCTCTTTGGGCTGTCCCAGAGGTCCTCCCTGTGCCAGGCATGTGCCAGAGGTGGCGCTATAGTTGCGGTGAGTTGTGATGTCACACAACTGGGCGATTAAAATTGAGTGTGCATTAGAAAAACAAGAACCACCACATAAAACCTATGATATAGATTGTAAACAGTAAAAAGGTGAGTCAATTAATATGTATATAAATTACATATTAATATATAGATTATACTACATATTATGTATATATATGTATGTTATATATCTAAATTAATATATATATGAATTAAAAATAGTGTAAGTGACAGTACATAGATATGACAAAAATTGTGAAGGGTGCTGGCAAACCACTGAAGTGTGGGAACTATCGGAAGGGACACTATCATTTTTCCACTGAGTCGTTTTTTTCCCCCAAGTCCCAGGATCTCACCATGTCATTCTTTAGCTTCCTGTCTCACCTTTCCTGCTTACTAAAAACGGAGTGTAGGGGCTCAGTGGTCATTTCTACTTGTGGTTCTAAAGCAAAACAACAGACACCTGGTGAGCGTCCCTTCTCTGTCCCTCTGTCACACAGCACACCCTGGCGGGGCAGCTCCACTCTCCATGGGAAGTTTTGGCCTGGGTGACAGCTGGGGTGCAGGCAGATACACTGCCTAATTTTTTTCAAATGAATTAAGAGTGAGATGCCCCAGACTTCTCAGAAGGTCCACAGCTGCCTTTTGACGTCTCTAGAGTTGACCCCGGGGTTCGGACTCCCCCGAATCTGCCCATACCCTCCAGGTGGAGGGAGATCTGGGGAGTCATAGCTCCGGCAGCTTCTCCTGTTGCTGCCAGGAGGTGCTGCTAAGGCGAACTCCTGTTCCTGGGTCCAGACCTCCCCGGGGGTCACTGGGCGCCGAGCCCAGGGAGCGAGGAGGATGGTGGGGTCCGGAGCGGCTGTGTTTGGTTGCACTCTGGCCCCAGACGAGCACACCTCATCTCCCGCTCTGGACTTTGCACTGGACACTAGCCCAGCCCTTCCTGCCAGAGGGAGCACCTGTCGGGCACCTTTGGTGGCCTTACCTGTCAGAAGGTACGGGCTGGGATTGCCTTGTTCCAACCCAGTAGGCTTCTTTAATTTTTCATGCATAAACAGGATGGGAGTTTGGGGTGTTTTCCTACATGGAGCCTTCTGGTTCCTTCTGCAAAATGGCCACACCTACCCAAGAGCTCCACACACTCAGAGTCTCAAGGGGGCTCTAGTGCGTCTGGATGGAGATCTAGTCATTGAAAGCCCAGGACCATTTTAGTAAGCTGTCAGATATCCGGTGAACCGAACTCGGCTTCAATGACTTGCCTGTGTGTAGCAGTTCATGATGGTGGGGGAAGGGGGTGGGGGATGGGGGTGGGGGAGGGGTGGTGGGGGTGGGGCATGTGGTCCAAAAGCTTGTGGTGTTTTGTAATGGGACCCCTAGGAAACTAATACAAAACCTTTCTATCTATTTATTTTTATTTTATTAAATATTTTTATTTATTTATTTTTAGAGAGAGGGAAGAGAGAAAGGGAGAGAAACATTGGTGTGAGAGAGAAACATCGATCAGGTTGCCTCTCATATGTGCCCTGATCAGGGACTGGACCCGCCACCCAAGCATGTGCCCTGTCTGGGAATCAAACTGGTGACCTTTTGCTTTGCAGGAAGATGCCCAACCCACTGAGCCACACTGGTCAGGGCACAAAACCTTTTTTAAAGCTCTTCTGAAGCTTTTACTTTAAAAAATGTATTGTTGTTATCAAAGTATTACATATAGAGCGTTTTGAAAGTAAAATAGTCCTTGATTTAGGCCAAGTTCCTTAGAATCCTCTAGAAGCAGAGCCTTGAAAAGGGGTCTTATGCCAGTGATTTACTGAGAAAGTGATCTCTGGAAGATCTTCCAGGAAGTGAGGGAGCAGGATGGGGCAGCGGAAGGAGCCGGGTGGGTATCTCAGCGGATGTCCAGCCTCAGCCTGGCCCGGGGTTGGAAGTGCCCGGGAGCTGCCCCTTCCGGAGGCAGGCATCTCTGTATCAGTCAGTCCCCGGCTGGGGCCTGCCCCTAGGTCCTGGGGGACAGGGCATAACCCCCAGGTACTTCGGGGTGAAGCAGCTCTCTGGAAGGTTGCAGCTGTGTGTCCGGGCCAGTCACGAGGCTCTGGCAGAGCACGTCCAGAGTCTATTACAGCACTCCCTTCCTCTGTTCGGGTGAATGGCCCCTCCACCATAAAGTGATGTCACCCATGCAGAGACATTTCCAGCATTCTGATTGGTCGTGAGTTCTGGGGAGACTCGATTAAGGCGGTCCGTGGGTTGCAATTGCACCCCAGCCCTATCACTCATCACCCCTTCCTCTACCCATTCTCCCTCTGTCACTTAGGCCGCACTTCCTGGGCTAAGGTGTGAACTGTCTTAGAATTTTGAAGTCCTCGCCCCGTTCTCTTAGCTCCCTCTGTTCCGGGGGAGAAGGCTGATGCCACTCGCGTTCAGTAGCTTCCTCTGCAGCTCTCCCCTCCCAGACACACTCAGGGTCTTCCTCTGCTCTGAAGTTGCACAGGGATGTATTTCACGTCGGCACTTCAGACTTTTGGAATTCCTGTTTTACTTCTCAGAGAGAGCTGTGTTCCTTCCTTCTAGGAAACATTCTCATATTTTTTCTGTGATAACTTCCTCACTCTGATGGCTCTGAAAACTCTTCAGAGCGGGATGTTCAACCTCCTGGATTGATCTCCTAATTTTCTTGCCCTTCCAGTTCTATTGTCCATTGCTCATCTTTTTATTCTACTTACTGGGAAATTTTCTTGACTTTATTGTCAGGCACTTATTTTGAATTTCTTTTTTTTTAAAAAAATTGAGTTGTGATATTTTTAATTTCCAAGAACTCTTATTCTCAGAATGTACTTTTTGTGATTGCATTTTTCTTGTTTTATGGACTCCACTCTTCCCCGTTATTTCTCTGAGGAGATTAATTATATTTTCTTTGAAGTTTTTATGCTCTCTGCATTAATTCGTTTGCCTTTGTATTCTTTGCTCTTTGTTCCGATCCCTTTTATTAAGTAGATGATTTCCCCAGTTTTAGTAATTCTCAGTTGTCTGTTCATATTAACGAGGAAGATGCTTAAAGGCAGACACAATTCCTGAGCACGCTGGTGCGCCCCACTCTGGGGCCGTGGAAGTCTGGGTGATATTTTCATTGGAGACTTGCAGGGTTTTTAATCCCCCCCAGTGCAGGTTCATTGTTCCAAAGAAAGATCCTCCGTAAAGGGGCGATGGACCTCCCAACTTCACTGACTTATATAGGCTTTTACTTTTGACCTGTTTTCAGCAAAGTATAGACTCACTATTCAACTGTGGACTCCAGGGAGATGAATCTGCGGTGTCCTGGAAGGTGGAGAAGGTTGGGATGGGGACCTGGGGGCTCTACGCTGTGGTTACTTCAACTTTTCAGCTACTCTTCCATCTTCAGTGGCCCAGCTGCCCGTCCCGCCTTGCAGCTTCTAAGCCTTTCCTCCGTTGCTGGAGGGCGGAGTGTGCTGACTCCTGCCTTTGCAGGCATGTGGGGTTTCAGTGTTCTCTCTGCTAAGTCTTTTCCTTTCTCCCTTCTGAGGTCCATCATCCCATACAGTGTGATAAGACATCTCTTGGTTTCATTGAAGATAAATGGCGTTGCTTTTTCTGGTTCTTCTTGTTGCCGGGAGATGGTTTTGGAGGGAAAAGGCAGTGGAAATGTATTGACTGTGCCGTCTTCAAGTGAGAAGTCTTCTCTGGAAGCTTGTAGAGACTTTTCTTCACTGTGGAGTTTTAAAGTAGGAGAAGCTGTTAGTAAAATGCTTGATCACATCACTGTGTCTCTTCTCTTTCCTATCTTTAGCTCCTTATATTTTATGCCCAAAGAATCCCAGATTCCCAGTTAAGGGTCCTTTGAGGGGTGTTAGTATCTTCCTTTAAAAAGAGCCCCTCAGACGCCCTATCCAAAGTTCAGGTCTGAGGTTAAGAAGAAGGTGGGTGGCTTACCTGGCTACAGCGTTCTGCTCCCAGAGCGCGTGGCTGGGGAGGGAGGGGAACTATGTGGGGCCCAGCTTCTCAGCTAATTCCCCCGGTTCCAAGCCCCTATTTTGGTGACTCTTGGTTCCAGCCCCCTATCAGTTTCCTCTAGCACCCCCAGGTCCCTGGCTTCTCTCCAGTTTGGTGTAACAAGATGTCACTTTCTTGTGTGTCTACTCTGACCACACACAGCCGAGGCTCTGTCTACCATGTGACTTCAGTAACTGTTCTCTGTGCTGTTTCCCAGAACTTCGATGAACTCCCTCAACTGCTAATGGATTTTCTGCAGATATTATCTTCACTGTGGATTTAAATTTTTTTACCCCTTTATAATCACAGGGGGCTTGAGCATGTGGTCTGAAGGTGCAGTGCCTAGAAGGTGCCACTTCTTTTTAACTCTATATATTTGGGGCAAGCTATTTAGCCCATCTCTCTGCCTTTTTTTAAAACCTATAAAATGGGACTAATAATACTTTCTCTGTAGGATTTGGTGACCATTAAATGAGGTAATCCAGGTGAAGAAATTAAAACTTGACATCCAGTAAGCTGACTCATAGTAACCTTTTAAAAATGGCATTCATCATTATTTTAGTGGACATTCAGGGTAGAGAGGAAATAAAAGCTTGTTTTCAGTTCTCTTAACAGAAGTCTGATGAACTTTTCTGAGATTGTGTATCTCATGCAGCTGCGTGAGGACTAAAGGAGCCAGCAGCATGCAGGCAGGCACAGGGATGTCATTAGTAGTGGCCCCTCAGTAGGTGTTTGTTGAATGACTGTTGAAGAAAGACTCTTACATATGGAAGAAGTCCCAAGCCTGAATGTTAGATGACCTGCATTTAGTCCTGACTGACACTCTCTGTCTTTCTGTGACTCAGGAGGTCAACAAACCTTTCTGAGCCTCAGTTTCTTCATCTGAGAACAGGAATAGTAATGGCAGGTATTTGTAACAGGTATCGTTGTACCAGTGATTTCTATGACAAGTATTATGCAAACTGTAAAATGCGTGGTGTGTGATGAGGTGTGTGTGATGAGTTATGTGTGGGCTTTCCTGTGGTTAGGCAATCTGGAAGACAAAATAAGAAGGGGGAACAGATCCCAGGAAACCCCACCAGTTCTTAAAAGTGTTGCATCTCCAGGTGTGGTCACCAAGACCTCTGTGCCCAGTGATAGTTACTCAGCTTCACGGTCTCCAGACTTCGAGTCCGATGCTTCCTGCTGGTGGTGGCTCTTAGTCAGTCCTGTCATTGGGGAAAGGGCTGCCCATCGCTGATCAGCGGGGAGGACGAGAAACTTCCTGCCAAGTTGTTTCCACCACTGAAATGTACCGGACATAATTTGGTGAATAGGAAGAGACATCTGTTTTTGAGTCTTTGCATGGAGACCCAGGATAACCAAGCAATGCCTCTGAACTATGAGAATCCAGATTTTGAGGGTATGCTCAAAGATGGGTTTTGTTTTTGTAATTTGTCTCAGTTGGCACAAAGCGATGCTCAGAAACAACCAGCGAGGGAGTGAGAATATGAGGGGATCTGCTCTCCAGCAGCTCCCACCAGACCCCCTTGAAAAGGCTACTCATACTAACTTTGGGAAGACCCCACCTCAGCATCTGCATCGTCCTTCCCTCCCGCAGATAGTGCTGCCCACTGCTTTCTCTGTGGCTACCTGTTTACCGGGAAGCTAATTATGTTTCCTTGTGCAAAAGCCCACTTTGACTTTTCAGCTGTGCTCAGCCTCCTGGGGGAGAATGGATCAGAATTGCGGCTCCCTGACTGTGCGTCGGGCGGCCTAAAAACACTCACAAATTGGTCTTCACTTTCCTCACCAGACTGGCTCTAATCGAAAGGCAAAGTCTTTTGAGAATTCGGAGGGACTCTTACTTCCTACAGAAGGCATCATCTATAAATAGCAGCATCTTCCAGGTCGTGAGCTGCTGGCTGGCAGAGCCCTGTGCTTGCCTGATTCCAGGGCAGATGGAAAGCTGCTGGGGATGCTGGGAGCTGGGAGGCTGGTCTGGGACTTGGCCTGGAGAAAGTCACAGGGAGCCTCCCTGCAGCCCCTTCCAGGTGCTAGCCCCCACCCCCCGCTGGGCCCTGGGGAAACAAAGGGGCATGAGACAGGCTTGAGCTTCTCGGGATCTAATAGCAGAAAGCAATGCTGCCCACCCAGAGTAGTGGAGGCAGGGCAGCCTCTTCCCCTTGTTTCGGTCCCCAGCAGGTGGAGCACAGGGATTGCTCCCAGTGTTGGAGGCTCACTCCTGACTTCTGAGCCAGCTCTGGGGCAAGGGCTTGGAATACACAGGGGAGTGACAGGCTCCTCCCACCTCCTTCGCTTCAGAGCAGGGTCAGTCTAGTGGTGGCATCACGTCTGGAGCTTGCCTCTCTGACACTTCCAGTGGCTACAAGCACCATTCACCATCTGTTCAAAATGCCTAGACTGGGTCTGCCTGTTACACTAAACTCTGATGGAGTGAGCCACGTGGTCTATTCTGAATTAAGGTTGGGGGAGGGGAGGCCTCCTGAGAGAGGTGACCCGTGAGCAGGTCTCTGATGGTTGAATAAGCATTGGTCCAGGACAAGAGGTGGAAGGGTGCTGTAGGCAGAGAAGGATAAATGAACCATACCAAGAGCAGGCAGAGAACGTGGTGTGTGGGCAGCACCTGTAAGTTCAGTGGTGTTAGGATGCAAAGGGTGAGACAGAAACTGTGGGGGATGAGCCTAGCAGAACAGGAAGCGGGGAAGGATCACGAGGGTCCTCTATGTTGAGTTTTGGGGCTGGGACTTCCATCTGCTGGGTGATCCCTCTGGAGGCTAAGTGGGCTGGCAGCTCCGATGTCCTTTAAGGGCCTGTTGGCCTCTCTCCTGGTACAGAGTCACACCCACACAGGCACAGAGGCCTCGGGGGAGCTAGAACTCACCTGGATTCAATGCGTTCTCTGTCACTGCTCCCATTCCAGGATTGATAACAGTCACAGGAAATTTCAAAGACCGATCTGTTCTTAACAGGATTGATTCAAGAACAGGAAGCAACCTGATAAGGCTATTCACGTTTCCTGATGGAAACTGAGTCTCAGATAAAGGAAGTGACTTACCCAAGGCCATGCAGCATGGGGCCCAAGTCTCCCAATTCTCAGATTGCTAGTCTTTTTGCTTCACTCTCTGTATCGCTGGGATCTCTGAGCTTTTCTTTGAATCCTCATGGCTTTGGGTTAATTCTGGAGAAAAAGGGATCAGGTATGTCTATTTACCTATAGTCTGGAGTGAAGGGCGTGCTTCTTCTTTTCCACTGTTTGTCTCCCCCCATCAAGGGACAGTGTGGTTCCTTTACTAGTCAGCCTCCTGAAAAAGCGCAGCATAGGGCCGTGTGTGACTCAACTCTTCTCTGTGCTATTGTCAACCAGCAATGACACTTCGCCCTACTTAATTCTTCCTTAAGTTAAAAAAAAAGTCCTTCCAGGGACACATGCAGGACCTCGGAGAAAGCATCCCTCTCATGTCTGTCTTTAACTTGGGTCATTTATGAGACCTCTGAAGACTCACGACAAGAGGAGAATGCCTCTGAGATGAGTTATGTGTACCCTGAAAACCTGCCTTAGGGGAGGGCTTGGTGTGTTCTTGGAACTGAAGAGGACAAAAGAGAGTCAGGCAGAGAGATGTCCACTGTGGGGAGTCAGGGTGACCTTGCTCAGTGCAGGAGGGGGGACTGATGAGAGAGAATGAGATTTCTGATAATAGGACTGGCTGGCTACCAATCATAGAGACCTCTCCCTTCCCCTTTGTTGATCCAGGTGTTTAAGATATAGCCATCTGGACCCATCAGTCACATCTCAGTCCTGAGGAAGCATCCTGATCCTGTGATGAGGATTCGATGTTTTTTTCAGATCTTAGGCTCAGAGATCTCTAATCCTTCCCACTTTCCTTCCTCTTTCCATCTTTATTTCCTTTCTTCATATCTATCCTCCCATCTATCCATCCACGCATCCATCCATCCATCCATCCATCCATCTACCCATCCACCCATCATCCATCCATCCATCCATCCACCCATCCACCCATCATCCATCCATCCATCCATCCATCCACCCACCCATCCACCCATCCATCCATCCATCCTTCCATTTGTATACCTGACTTAGCATTCTGGTCTCCCCATTTACAGCCGTGTAACATTGGGCAAGACATTGAACAAGCCTGTGGGACTCAGAAGCCTTCCTTCTTTGTCTTTGTCTCTTTGGGAAAAACTCTGAAGAACTTCAGGGGGCACTGTCTTCTTGCCTGGCTGAAGATGCTGGCTGGGTGGGGGCAGGAAGGCCAGTGGGGGAAGCAGATGAGTGAAAGGGGAGGAAGGAGGCTGGTCAGATGGTCTGCGAGTGCTGATTCTCAGAGGTGGGTGAGGTTTGGCCAGCAAACTCACTGTGGGTGTCCTAAAATGGCAAGTCCTGCTTATGCCACCCCCAGGACACGGCACAGTCCAGGAAGGCCCACAGACGGAATCCCACACATTCAAAGACAAGACAGAGCAAGGCCGCTGGGCTGCACAGAACTGCCCCACCAAACCCCACTCTCCTAAAAACCCCACTCTCTGAAAGAGCCCATAGGCAGAACCTGCCTGCAGGGAGGAGGACACCTCAGCAGCCCACTGGGATTTCTCTTCCTCTGGCCCATGGCATAGCAGCCCAAAAACTGAAGTCAGAGCTTTGATTAGCTAAGAGTATCCAACACTTAACACGGTTGCAATTCTTTTCATCTTTGCAACAACCCTGAGGCAAGAGTTATTATGAGTTTTACTGATCAGGAAATTGAGGCTAACAGGAATTCAATGATTCTCAAGGTCACTGGGTAAACCAGGTTGGAATCCAGGTCTGTCCCACTGCAAAGCCTGAGCTCTGTCTTTTAATTCATCTGCTCATTCATGTATTCATCCACAACTCACAGAAGGGAGAAAGACAGACAAATGCCCACTCTATAACAGGGGACACAGATCTCAAACAAGAAATAGATACAGAGATACCAGTTTATGTAGTGATACAGTTCATGAAGATAAAGTGTGGTGGGGGGTAAGTGTGGAGGATGCTTTAGACTGGGAAATTCAGGAAAGCCTCCCCAAGGACTGGATACTTGAGCTGACGCTGAAGTGAACCGGAGTTGTCAGCCCTTGGGAAGAGCTGAGGGCAGAGATCTGTCATCCCATTAGGTGACCTGAAAGCCACACTCGTGTTAGAGACACGAAGGCTCTCTATTCAGTCTGGTCACCTAGCTCTCATATCATCATGGAGCCTAGAAGTCAGGGTTGGGAGTAGCCTCTGGTGGCATTTCATCTCGTAAAACATCAAACCTCTGTGCAAGGCTTTGCGATGAACAATTGTCGTATATTCAGAAAGGCCTTGTGAGATGAAAAGAATGTATCTTTGCCCCAATTTCTCAGCTAACAAAACAGAAACAGAGATTCTCCTCTGCTAACCATTGCCCCTGTGAGGGAAGTTCTTTGCTCTTACAATTCCCTACCCACTGGGCAGAGTCTAGGGTTGTTTACTGTGCCTGGCACAGTTTGTAGTACGAACTCGATGGCTGTTTGCCGAATAGGAACGCAGGTATGTGGGACTGCTTCCTGGTTGCCCAGGACCCCGGATGCACCCCTCGTTTCCACCCCGGGGACAAGACTACCTCCTGCGGAGTGTGCTGTGCTGTAGACCCACTCTGCTTCTCTCTCCTTCACTAAAATTCCCTGAGCCATGCCCAGCTCCTCCAGAATATGAAGTGAGGATGGTTGAACTTAAAAATTCATATGCTTCTATATCCCAAGTTTTGTGCCCTCAGAACATTGAAGGTGGTTTAAAATTAAAGTTTCTTACACAGTACTGATGTTGAAAGGAAATATAGTGTAGGGACTCTGGGGGGTGGGGATAAGAGAGAAAGACTACGTGCTAATTCTAAAGAAGTTACCACTTTGCCTTTCTCCTGTTACTGTGGATGGACTGTTTTAGAAATGCTTTTGTTCATCAGATATCACACCCTTACCTATTCAAGGACATCACTTCACAAATTTTCTGTCTTACTTCCTGAATTTTTAATGTGTCCCTTTCAATTGGATCATGTCCATTAGAATGCATTTATGCTATAATGTTGCTACCTTAAAAATTCTCTCTTCAACCTATCTTCTCTTGCTACTGGTCCATTTTTTTGGTTAAAAACAAAACAAAACAATAAAAACAACCTCCTGCTAAGTCCATACGTATTTAGGATTCACCTTTTAACATTATATATTGTATCTTTTTATTCCTCACATTTTTCTTTGTTTTGAAATTGTCTGATATTTACCTGATATTTGGTATTAATACGGCCACTCTAGCCTTCTTTTGTATTTGTATGGTATATATTCGTTTATTCTTTTCCTTTTAATACATTCATTTTTAAAGAGAGCTTTCTGTACGTGGCATATGGTTGGGTTTTGCTTTTAGAATTATCTGATAATATCTGCCCTTTGATTTGAGTGGTTAGATGATTTACGTTTAATGTAATTATTGTTATGGTTGAATTTAAATCTAAGAGTTGTTTCCTTTGTTCAAGCTATTCTTTGTTCTCTCTTCTCTTGGAAGAATTGAGTGTTTTTTGTATTTCCATTTTATCTTTGCGATTGGCTTATTTTTTAAGCCTCTTTAAAAGAGTTTTAATGGTTGCTCTAATATTTAAAACATACATCTTTAATATCATATTGCTTTACACTTCAGATAATATTATATTGCTTTACATGTAGTGTCAAAATCTTAAGGAATAGCTCTGGCTGGTGTGGCTCAGTGGATTGAGCGCCGGCCTGCAAACCAATCATCAGTTCGATTCCCAGTCAGGGCACACGCCTGGGTTGTGGGTCAGGTCCCCAGTAGGGGGCGCATGAGAGGCAACCACACATCAATGTTTCTCTCCCTTTCTTTCTCCCTCCCTTCCCATCTCTCTAAAAATAAATACATAAAATATTTTAAAAGATATTAAAAATATACTTACAATTTCTTCCTCTCATATTTTGTGTTGTTTTTGTCATATATTTTACTTTTACACATGCTATAAACACACAATACATTGCTACTAGTTTTTCTCTGGCCAATCATATTTTTTCAGATATTAAAATTGGGAAAATACTTTTATTTGCCTTTATTTCTTTATATGTATCAAAATTTACATCTGGTGCCATAATTCTTCTGTCTGATGAATTTCCTTTAACATATCTTGTAGCACATGTCTTTTGGTAATGAAACCTGTTAGCTTTTATTTTTATGAAGAAGTCCTTATTATACGTTTACTTTTGAAAATATTTTTGCTTGGTATAGAATTCTGGGTCAACAGTTTTTTCCCCCCATTCAGTACTTTCAAAATGCTATTCCATTATCTTCTGGCTTTCATAGTTTCTGGCAAGAAGTCTGCTGTAATATATATCTCTCTGTGTTCCTCTAGGTACTTTGTCTTTCTATTTGGTTTTCATCAGTTTGTATATGATAAGTATGTTTTTTAAAAAATACTGTGGGGGATTTGTATGTACTTGTTAGATCTGTGGTTTGATGCTTTTCAATATTTTAGGGAAAATCTTGGTGATTATTTCTTCAAATATTTTAAATATTTCATTCTCTCGCTCTTCTGCCTCATTGTGGGTCAACTAAGTCTGGAGTGGTTGCTATGGTTACATTCAGGGCACTAGTGGCTTCAGATTCTTCTCATGCAACTTTGAGTGTAGAATGGCAGCTGAGATGCTGGAGGGTTTTTCTCAAATTTCTGCTGTATTCTCAGATGTTGGTCTTCTCTGCATGCTTATCCAAGGAGGAAATGTCTTTCCACGTTTTTGCCCTTTGCCCAGTGCTAGACTGTCATTGTTACTCCGTGTTTGTTAATCTGTCGGTGGGTGGTGGGGGATATCCTATGGTCTAGGTCCACTCTTAGTCTTAGACAGGCCCTGTGTACCTGGCATTTGCATGGAAATTGCCCTTCTCCCAGTGGCAGCGAAACTCTTCCTTGTGTCTGTGACAATTCTCTGTGTGAGAGGGTTTTCTGCTTCTTCCTCAGTGGTTAGTGACCTCCAATTTTAGTGATACAGAATCCTGGGCCCAGAATTGTTTCATGCTCCTTTCCCAGAGTAGAAGGTTAATTCTTTAATATTCTCATAGCAAAAAGGGTCTTCACATGTGTCCTGGGGCCACAGGTTTACTCACTTTCCCCCCAGCATCTTAAGGCTTTTGTTCATAGGGGATCAGAGTCTGGGAGGAGTTTTATGCCTTTTCCACAGGCACCTGTCCCCTTCCTCCTGCATGCCACCATGGAGGGAAGCTTTCTCCTCCATGCCTTTTCTACAGTTTTTCCTATAAACACCCAGTAGAGGTCTGTGAAGGAAGCCCTGAGAGTGAGTACAAACTCCCTTTTTTTTGTAGTTGCATGTTTTATACTTTTATACTAGCCCACATTTAGCCTTGAGCAATTGGTTAGATTTTTTAGTTGCTGTATGGTGCTCAGCATCTCTTTTGTCTGTGTTCTGTCACAGACAAGACAGGTTTCACAGTCTGTCTTTTCTTGGTTTTCAGGATACCTGTTAGCCCTGTGACCCCAACTGTCTACTGGGCTCAAGGAAAGTAATAGTTTTGTAGTTTATTTCACTTTTTTCTTGTTATTAGGATGAAATGTTGCTCTTTCCAGTTTTCATATCCTATGCCTGAATTCTCTGATTATTTTCATGACAAAACACTTAGAAAGAAATGTCTAAGTTCGCAATCTCCAAAGTATCTCTTTCCATTGTCTCTTAAACCTTCTCAAGAAGTCTCATTCCTCTCCCACAAATTGTTTTTTTTTTCAAGGTTACCAATGACCTCTGTGTTGTTAAATACAACAGTTAGTTCTGAGTTCTCATCTTATTTTACCTATCAGCATCATTTTGCACAGATGATCTCTGACTCCTTCATTGAAACACTTTAATGTGGCTTCTAGGACACCACACTTTCTTGGATTTTCTCCTTCTACATCAATGCCTGCTCCTTCTTGATCACCTTCTTGGGTTCCTTCTCTTCTCCTGACCTCTAAACATTGAGGACCCAGGGTTCAGTTTCTGGATTTCTTTTCTTCTTTAACTGTACTTATGTTCTTTCTGTGAGCTCATCTAGCCTCAAAGTTTTAAATACCATCTATCCACTGACAATCTCCCCCAAACTCCAAATTTATATACTACTAGACATCTCATTTGAATGCCTAAGAGACATCTTAATTTAACATGTCTAAAACTAGATCTTCCCCCAACAAACCTGTTCATCCTCCAGACTTCCCAAACTTAGTAAATGTATTCTCAGTGAAAGTCCTTCTGTTTGCTCAGACCAAAACCCTGGAGTCATCTTGACACCTACTTTCAGATCCCACATCCAGTCCATTGGCAAGTCTTGTTGACTGTACCTTAAAAATGTATCCAGAACTATGTGCCTCTCATAGTCTCCACAATTACCACCCTAATCAAAGCCACACTCATCTTTGGGTGAGATCAGTGATTTTCAACCCTTTTCATCTCATGGCACACATAAATTAATTACTAAAGTTTTGCAGTACACCATGATACATACTGTTTGCCGATCTGGTGAGTAATAGGTATAATTTTGATTCATTCATACCAGATGGCTATTGTATTGCCTGTTGTCATTTATTTTTTGTTTGTTTGACAGTCTAAGGGAGAAGAGGTCAGTGCCCCTGCCTGACTAAATAGTCTGGTATTGCATGTTTTAAAAATTCCTATGGCATACCAGTTGAAAATAGCTGCTCTAGATTATTGTAATAAACTTTAACTGGTTTCTTTTTATCTGCTTTCCTTCTCTGCTCAGCCTATTCTTAATACTTACAGTCAGTAACAACAACAAAAAAACAATAGCAATCCTAATTAGTAATGTGATATTGGACAGGTCACAACCTCCTTATGTCTCTTTTTTTTTCATTTCCAAAATAAGAATGTGGGCAGAATTCCAAAGGTGTCCCCCCGAACTTTCTGTCCTCTGTCATCAATCACACAGCAATCTAAGTGTTGTTGTGGAGAGATTTTGCAGGTGTTATTACTATCCCCAATCAGTTGACTATAAGGTACAGATAGTAACTGGGCTGACCTTACTAAGTCAGTCAAACCCTTTAAAAGCAGAAAGTTTTCTCCATGTTGTGGTAGGGGAGTCATGGAGAGATTTGAAGCATGAGGACATTCAATGTGCCATTGCTGGCTTTGAAGATGGAGGGGCCGCAAACCAACCACTTCTGCAGCCTTTAGCAGCTAAGAGTGACAACTGACAAGGAAACAAGGACCTCAGTCCCACAATATCAAGGGACTGAATTCATACAGTAAATGAAATGAATTAGAAGCAAATGCTTTGCTAGAGACCCCCAATAAGGTCTTAGTCTGGTCTAGACTTTGATTGCAGCCTTGTGAGACCCTAGGCAGAATAAAGAGAAACTTGTTCTTTTCATGGTAATTGCTCATTTTGAAAGCCAAGTCAGAGTGTCTGCCTTCTTCTTTTGAGAAAGTGGCTAACCATATCATGTTAAACAGAAAGCTAAAGACGTAAAGGGTTCTGCAATACTTGATCCTGCCCTTTTGCCTCTTCGATCTAATTTACTCCTTTCCCTTTTGTTCACTCATCTCCAGCCAAATTGGAATTGTTGCCTTTGGATGTTGGTACTTGCTGTTTCCTATGCCTGGAATATTCTTTCCCACATGTCTCCCTGGCTCCTTTCTCAACTATCTCAGGTCTTTGCTTAAAAACCAGTGGCTTGACAAGGTATGTGGAGAAGCCTAAGAAATATGAACAGTAGATGCAAGTAGGTGATAGGAGTTTGTGCAATGGAAGTTAATACGTGAAGAAACAAGGAAAAAGCAATTTAGCACATTTTAGACATGCAACACAGAATGCTCCTCGTTCTGGAATAGTTCTGACCAGTAAGGCAATTTGAGAAGAACGAAGTTGAGTAAATATGTCATCCAGACTTCAACAAAAATGACCAGGGGACTCAATTATTCAGTTGTTTTTAGGATGCAATAAACTGTTAAATGTTGTACAGGTAAAAAAAAAATCTGTGGCTTGATATATTTCTTTTTTTAATTAAATTTAATTTGTTTTTTCTTTTAATTTTATTTCTCAATTACAATTTATATTCAATATTATTTTGTATTAATTTCAGGTATACAGCATAGTGGTTAGACAATCATATACTTTATTATTTTATTTTATTTTACTATTTATTTTATTTATTTATCGTTGTTCAAGTACAATTGTCTCCATTTTCCCCCAACTGCTCCCCCGACCCCAGCCACCACCACCTCCCACGTCTGATCCCACCCCCCTCTTCATTTTGTCCATGTGTCCTTTATAGATGTTCCTGAAAACCCTTCTCCCTTTCCCCCCCATTATCCTTTCCCCTCCCCTCTGGGTACTGTCAGTTTGTTCTTAATTTCAATGTCTCTGGTTCTATTTTGCTTGCTTATTTGTTTTGTTGATTAGGTTCCACTTAAAGGTGAGATCATATGGTATTTGTCTTTCACTGCCTGGCTTATTTCACTTAGCATAATGCTATCCAGTTCCATCCACGCTGTTGCAAAGGGTAGGAGCTCCTTCTTTCTTTCTGCTGTGTAGTATTCTATCGTGTAGATGCACCATAGTTTTTTGATCCATTCATTTACTGATGGGCACTTTGGTTGCTTCCAGCACCTGGCTATTGTAAATTGTGTTGCTATGAACACTTAGCTCACTAGTTGTGGAAAATCTTTAGTTACCATCTCTTCAAAATTGCCTTTAACTGATTTTTCTCTTTCCTCTCTTTCTGGACTTTAATTATTGTTAAATATTTTGGTCATGTGTTCTATGTACCCTATTGTTTTTTTCCCCATGCTTTCCCCTCTTTTCTCTCAACATGATTTAGTGTGAGTTTTCTGTTGACCTATCTATCTTCCAGTTCACCAATCCTTTATTTCACTGTGCCTAATCTGCTATTTAAACCAGTCTTTATTCTGACACTGCATTTTCCATATTAGGGTTTTTATTTCATTATTTTTTTTATAGATGCCAGTTTTCTGGTGAAATACCCTGACTGGTCATTTATTTTCTTGCACATACTAATCACAGTTATAGAAGGATTCATTTCTGGATGGGTTTGTTTCTATTGCCTCATTTTTCTTCTTCATTTTGTTTTTTTGGTTCTGTCTCTGGTGTGCCAAAAAAAGTCACTGACAAAAATCTAAAACTGACATGAGACTCTGGGATGAAGCTATCTTCTGGCAGGACTTAGGAGGTTAGTAATGAACCAGTCTGAAATTGAGCTGAAGACTGTGGCTTTGGTCTTTGTAGAAATGGTTAAATTTCCAGTTTATCCTTATTTCTGGGGTGGGAAACTTCAGTGGTCCAAACCAAAAGCTTGTGTTATGCACATGCCTCCTTCTCCTTGACATGCCCTGAATTGCAATTTTTGTCTCCTGAGCCCTGTGAAGTGGCTGAAATCTCTGCCTCTCAACAGAGTCTCTTCTTGGCTTCTTAGCCTCTTGGTCATCATTTACAAATCACCAAATGCCTCAAGCGGGGATGGAATATGAAGCTCCTTTCTCTATGCTTCTTGTCCCTCTGGGATGTTGGGTCTTCATGTCGAGGAGCTCTCCCATCCCCTCACACAGAATATTTAAACAGCTTGTCTCCAGTTTTTATGGTTAGTCTCAGGAACAATGTGGGTCTGATACAGGCCAGCTAGACTGTAGCTGGAAATGGGGGACATGCCACCTCCTTCCTGACACCTTTCCTGACAGCCTGTTCAAGTGGTGACCTGTCTCCCCTTCTCTGTTCTGGCACTTTGTCCCTCTTCTCTGCATATTTTTCTGTACAGTTCTTATTAGTATTTGACATACTATGCATGCTTATTTATATGTATTCTCCACAAAATATAAGATTGAAGGAGAACAGGAATTTATATATATTTTTCTTTCATTTGAGTATTCCTAGCCCCAGAACAGTGCTTGCTAGCACATAGGGTAATTAATAAATTAAATTAAAAATTGATTAATGAATGAAAAAATGAATGAATGAACATTTTGAGTCACTTAAGAGCAAATTTGGTTTATGTACTTTTTGGTGGCATAAGAGAAAGAAGATGTGACAGGTTCAAATGCTCCTCTTGTCTGTCAGAAGAAAGGATACCAGTTACTAAAGGAGCACAAACTTATTTCCTGCCATAACATTCTTAAAGGAATTTATTTCCTGATGCCATATATAAGAGCCTTTTAATGACATAATAAATAATACATTCAATAATACTTTTATAGTAGATGCAGAAGCAATTTTATGATTCTTTTAGTTCAATTATTAATAAAAATAATTTCAGCAGAGAGGTAAGGACTGAAAGAAAAGATAACTAGAATTATGACTTTTGTATTTAAGAGGTAATTCTCAGCAATGCGGTGACTAAACCCAGTAACATCAATAATGGGAACAACCACAAAATTAACAGGATGACGAAGGGCAGGTTAATTACCTCTCTGAGCCTCAGTGTTCTTTTTTGTAAAAGGGGAATATAGAAACATTCCTCTCTCCAGAAGCGCTGTGAATATCAAAGGAAGAATACAAAATACTGGCTAACAGCTGAACTGATTTTCCATGATGGACAAAGTACTTACTTTCACATTCAGATAATCAGGTTCTATGATGTGAATGTTATTGTCACTCACTGTTTTCCTGGCAAGGAAACCAAATCCACGAGGCCCCGTTGGCCCAGCCAGCAAGTGGCAGAGGTATAATCCACCCCTCTGTCTTTTGATTTGTGTGGTCTGTCTCTAGAACCACACCGTCTCTCCTAGGGAAGACTTCTCAAGTGGTGGAAACTTGGACATCAGGGCGGACCTGTAAGCATCCTCGAGAATGCTTTTGTGGGTACCCACATCGGCCAGCTCACCCAGTGCTACAGATGTGGAAGCAAATAAAAATTCCCAGAACTTGTCCCACTTTAACACCAATGCCCAAGGTCTTGAGACTAGATGAATTACCCCCGGTTACGAGAATTCTACACAACTTCTATTTTATCTTAGGTACAAGGCAAACCATTTCATTTTTTCTCTTAAAAATCAATATTTGGTCTTTATCTGGAGCTGAGTAGAAAGCCCCTTCTAATGTCTGATTCAATAAATTGACTCTATCCTTCGAACTTTGCCATAGCCCCAGGCTACCAGAGTATGAGAAATGCCTTCACAAATATCAAAGGCACAACGAGTGTATCTTTCTAAATGTTAGACCTAAAATAGCCAGGACTCCTGGGGAACAGACCCCGTTGCCCTCCTGGCCCCCTGCTGGAGGCTGCCCTGCCTCCTCAGGCTAACAGAGCCCTCCTGCCATCTAGGAAGTGGGGCAGGAATCACTGGAAATGAAGATGACTTTGTTGACTTTGAGGGGCACGCTTGCTGAATTTACATGTTCTTTCATTCCTCTATTCTATCAACACACAGTGTTGAGTCCCTGTCATACACTAGGCATTTGGCTAGCATGCTGGGAAGATATAAAACCAATGAATAGGAGGCAGATCTTTCCCCTCAAAAGACCAAAGTCAAGTGGGGTAACCTATGTAAACAAGTAGTCTGATGCACTGGACTGTAATGCAGGTGAGTACCAAGAGCGGTGGGGGAACTCAAGGACTTGGGAGAGCTGTTGGATAAACCCTAGAGGAGGCAATAAACCAAGAGCACTTACAAGATGAGGAAGGACGTGGCAGGAGGAGGCAGGCCAAGAACATTGTGTGCAGAAGCAGGAGGCACAGAAGACCATGGCACGTTCAGAGATAATGAGCTCGGCGAGCCTGGCGGGGAGAGGTGGGGGTCAACCATCAGTGGTGGGATAAATCGCGAGCTGGCGGGAGGACAGCCGCTGGCTCCTCAGGTGCCCGCCCCTCTCCCTCCCACTCTTGCGGTCAGGGGTCCTTTCTTTCCCTTTTGTCTGCGTCTCTGGCTGTAATTGAATCCATAGATCCCTGATGTGCATTATTGCTGATGATCAGCTTCGATCTAATATCTGACACTTGAAGGAAGTAATGAAACCCAAAGAAGACCTCTCTCTATTGGGTTAAGTAAAGTCAATTCCTTTCACTTTTCCTGAGGGCTTCAGTTTTATTAGAAAAATTAATGAAAAAATATTGTTTTTCTTCTAAAAAAATGCAAATGTCCTCTTCCCTGGGTCTTCTGGCTCTTTCAACTCTAAGGGTTATTCTCATCTCCAACCTGCAAGGTCTGCCCAAAGGATGTTAGGGGACTTCACGGTCTGAATCAGGGAAAGCGAGCTCACCTGTGGCTTTGGGCAAGGTGTGGGGAGCGTGTGATGTTGTGGGATCCAGCATCTCTGAAAGACAGCATCGCTCTCCCCAGCCTGAAGAGAAGCCAGCACAGCCTCAGGAAGGTTTATGTGGTTTTCTGGAGGTCACATTGCTAGGAAGAGGCATAGCTGTGCAGAAGGGTGGGTCAGTGTGGGCTGACCATGTAATTTGCTCTTCACATTGGGCACCTTTGAGACTGAAGCAGGTGCTATTCATAATTTTACCAGGATAACAAGCATCTACTGGGACTCTTGTGACCAAAACTGGAGTGCACGGTCATTCCAACCAAAGCTCAATGTGCAAAAGACAGAGGAGGTCTGTCTTAGGCTCATTTTTGCAGATGAGGGGCAGAAAACCCGAGTCACAGAGCTGGTGAGTGAAGTATCTGGGATTCTCACTCAGGGGCTGTGATTCCAAAGTTCATGCCTTCTTCTTCCGTTACAACAGCCTGCCTCCTAAAGCCCTTGAATTCGACTTCTTCAGACTACAGCTGCCCACGGGCTGGTGGGCGGAGTGGGCACTGCCAACAGCACTCACTGCCAGCATGTTAGGGACACCCCGTCTTAAATGTGTTATTCCCAGACACATCCTGTCCTCGCTTCCCCATATGGCGGCTCCCTCTGCTCCCAGCCCTGGGGACTGGGCAGGAAGAGAGGGGCTTTCCTTTTGCCAAGTACAGGAAACTGCAGGTCTCAGGATCTGTGTTCTCACCTACCTGCCCCGCATCTGTTTCTCCTTCACCCAGATCCCTCCTCATGCCTTCACATGTTCACCTGTTCAGTGAGTAGTTTCTCAGTGACTGCTTTAGTTCTATGCACATTTATTGAGTGATACCCAGGATCCAGGGCCTCTGCTCAGTGCTGTGATTCAGGGAAGAGTAAGACACATGCCCTCTGTCTTCCAGGAGCTCACAGACCACTGCAGGAGGCACTCAGCTCCCACTCTCCAATCAAGAAAGTGTTGGGAACACAGGAAGGGCTTGGCTGTTGCCACTTGGGCATGGAGGGTCAGGGACATTTTCCTGGACAATGTATTGGGCCGTCACATCCATTTATCCACTCATGACCCATCTGTCTATCCATCTAACAGT
>CM052544.1:120955433-120985098 GCA_028533065.1 Trachops cirrhosus
TGCGAAGGTGAAACTGTTAGGGTTCTCCTCGGCTCACCGGGTGCAGGTCCCTGTCACACTCCTTTCCCACCAGGAATCGCGTGTCTAGGCTGCGATTCCAGAGTGGACGGTGGAGGAAGGAAGGGCTGACTTCCTTCCCAACCCCTGGTCTGTAGCTGAGACCACGTCTTCCCTCCTCCTGCCGTCCGCCCCCCACCCCGCCGCCCCGACTGTCCTGTTGTGTCTCTGTTCCCCTTTCTCCCCAAAGCTTGGGCTTGGTCACAGTTTTGATCAAAAGCCTTTGTGAAGCCTCAGTCTGCTTTTTAAAAACACGAAAATTGGCTTGTCTGTGCCCTTCTCCCCACTCACAGGGCTCTGCTAAGCTTTTGACAATGGAACACCGCCTCTTCAGACAGGAATTGTCACCGTCCCCCTCGTTCTCGACACCTCCAGCTTGTTTGGGAGCCTGCTTATGTTTAGTCTCACCGATAAGCAATGACATTGGCCCCAACCCACATCCTTTATGTTTTGACATATGTCTTCTCTGGGGAACTTTGCTTTGTGACAGTCACCAAGACAATCGATTTCAAAGGAGAGGTACTTGACATTACTGCAGAAACTTCCGGAAGACTGGAGGAGTCTGGGCATTGGCAATCATCTTTTCATTCTGACTCAGACAACTTGATTATCTTTAGTGTTGTGGGGTTTTTTTTCTTCAAAACTCTGAAGTACCGGACTAGGGTGAGCACCTTCTATGTACCAGAGAATTACACACCTCAGGGGTATTGCTTGCAAGGGTGACCTGGCCATGTCAGTATAGTTTTGGTAGTGACTGCCATTTACGAATGAGAAAACTGAGGGCTTATGAGGCTGAGGACCTTGTCTAACTCTCTATTCAGAACCTCTCAATAAAGCGTTAGCAACTGAAGGAAGGAAATCAACTCTACGGTTCTGGAAAGAATGCTGCAAGTCAACAACAGTGCTTATTAATTTCATTTTTTAGTTTTAACGATGCTTCCTTCATGTTTCCCTTTTTGTATTAGTTACAGTAAAGTGGTCTGCAGAGGTAACATAAAATGTAACAGCTCCATAGCCATGTGGTTTAAAGAACAAAAGATGCTTACTTCTTTCTCATGTAACTGTCTGAGGAGAGCATTCTAATCAATGGTGCCTTCCCTCCACAAAGTCATTCAGGGGCCCAGCTTCCTTCCATCTTGTGGCTCCTTTACCTCCTACAGCATAGTCCCCAACTGCACAAGCAAATCTGGGTCACCACTATGTCTTGGTTTCATCCAGTGGGGAGGGAGAAGAGAGGAGGTGGGGAGGCACCCATCCTTCCAAGGCATCCACACTTCCGAGGCACCAGCTTGGAAATGCTTACATCACTCCCACTGCAGTCCAGCTAGCCAGCCATGTGCTAGAGTACACTGATTGCTTCTGAGGAAGAGAGGATTGTTTGGGGGGCTATGTAGTGGTCTCCACACAAAATCATCCTAAAATTATATATTCCAGAAAGCATTACCTGAGGGCTCCCCTCATTCCTTGAGATGGGTTAACTTTAGAACTCATTGTCTGCACGTTTTGCTTCTGTAAGTTCAGTGAGACAAGGACAGTCCGCTCCCTCTCCAGGACCTGGCATGCTGTTCGGCATATAGTAGACATCCGATAATTATCTGGTGATGATCCCTGAGCCTGGAGAAGAGGAGAGCTCAGAATTGCCTTCTCAAGGGCAAAGTGAAGGTGACATCCACTTTTTTCAGTTGCTGGGAGAACTGGGGCAGGTGTGGATGCAGAGTGGTTCTATCCACTGCCCCCACTCACTGGACTTGAAAGGAGACCCTAGGGCCAGCGTGTCTGGTGATATTTAGCTAATTGAAGAGAAAATGGGATGAAAGGGTTTTCATTTAAAACTCAAAAAGGAATAACAAGCTGAAGGTCATAAACACCAAATTATAAGTGCCTGAGAATTCTGCCCCAAACGAGTGTCTCCGCTGTCCTGCCTTCTCAGCCTCTTGATGTCCCGGGAAAGCTCGTCCTTGTCGAACAGGTGAGGACCCCTCTGATCATGCCGGGGAGGGCTCCACAGGTGCCCCGAGTCAGAAAGACTAATTGGACCCTTCTTGGCCTTGATGTCTGTGGAGATCATTCTTTCAACTTTAAGCTCAGAGGTTCTTTTTAAGAAAATTCTCTCGCATTCTGCCCTCTCGGTTGTAATGTGCTTGTAAAAAGTCCCGGGATGCTCGGGAGGAGCAGCCCGCCCCTGCTGGTGTTCTGTTGAACTGCAGGCCCTGCATCCTGGCAGACACCGCACATGCGTTCCCAGCGAGCCCGAATGGATCTATGAGGGCCAGACCCTGGCGGGAAAATGCGAGTTGAGAGGCATCCTCTCGTTCTACAGATAGTCCCAGGGAGGCCTACGGAGGTCGGGTCAGGGGCCTTCTGTGAAGCTTCGAGTCGGGCCTCGACCCCAGCTTCTTTGGGTGGCTCTTAGCACAAGGCTGTGTTCTGTGGCCATTCCCATCGATCCAAATGGCTCATAGGTATGTCCCAAGTGCGTGCATCCCAAGTGCATTCGCCCCAACTATGTCCCTTGTCCGGGCACCAGTAGTTTGTTATCTCACTACTCGCACACTTGTAGAGCTTTGCTAGCTCACAAACAGGTTTTCAGTTTTAATCACCTGTCCAGCTTTGGCATAAGGGCAAATATTGTGCTTTCATACTGACCTTGTATCACATCAGTCTTTGAGACACTGAGTATTGGGGAATGAATGGTTGACTGTTCTTGCCATTGCTGCCATTTATGAGTTATACTGTTGAGCAACTGCAAGTGCTGGTGCCACATGGATGCGCCCTGGACCGTGGTTAGGAGCAGAGCGGGGGTGGGAGGGTGTGCAGGACGAGGGAGGCATGTCAAGTGACAAAGACATCAGTGCCAGCACCGCCTATCTCACTGCGGGGGGGTGGGGGGGCAGTCACGCAGCACATTTGAAACCAAGGGGAGAATTTAGCTCTTATGTTTGGAGTCTATAACAAGCTAATTTGCTCCCCAAAGATACTTCTGCAAGAAGGAAAGTCTGTCTGAGCAAAGGAAGCCGATTTTAAGAAGTTAGAGCTCTTGGCTCAAGTGAAACTGTTGGGGAAGGAACCTCTGGTGGAAACCAGTAAACACTGGCTTTGCAAACATCACCTCCAGCTAGTCGCCTGCTCGGTGCTGGAGCCCACGGAGATAAGCCGAGGGGCAGCCACACAGAGGAACTCATGAGCCTTCATGAAAGTTTAATTTGATTTCGTGAAAAGGGAACAGCTTGTATCCGGGCTTGCTGTGTTTAATATTAAAGCAAGGATGAGCTCCTAAGACAGGGATGGAGTTGGCAAAAACCATAATCCCAGAGATATGTGTGTGTGCGTATGTGTGTGTGTGTGTGAGAGAGAGAGAGACAGAGAGAGAGTGATGCAGACTGAAAAAGAGAAAATGAAAAAGAATGAGACAGAGACAGAGAGCGAGAGCACACACCCAACAGAGGGTCAGAGGGAGAGTCCCCCCAGGGTCTGGTGGTGGCAGGAGGGGCACCTGCTCAGACCACATCATCACCAGAGGCCTCAAGTGCAGCCTTTTCCACAAACTGTGCCTGGCAAACACTCGCAGGCCACCCTGACAGGGAGGGAGGAGTCCCCATCCACAGATGAACTCTCACGCCCAGCGGGGCCTGGGGTGCACACCGAATCGATGTTTTAAAATAAGTTGTATGATTATTCTCTGTAAATCATCATTGCACTGCTGTGTGCTTTTGTGTGCTAGGAGTGTGAATTTACTATAAGTAAACTCTTAAAACAGGCCGCAGCTTTTGTAAGGCTGTTTTGTCACTTCCATCTTTTTTAGTATACAGAGGAACTCTTAAAATGAGAAGTGGCCAGGGGTCTGCCAAGAGACCCCATTTGAGCCAGAGCCCAAATACCAAATGTGACTGTAGTAGGAGGACTAATGTCAATAACAATGGCCAGCCAATGAGTCTGATGAGCCAGGTGCTGGGGGTTCTGTTCTAGCTGCTGTAACCCATCATCAGAACACACAATCCCGCTCTTTGATGCCCACTGCACCCTGTAGGTAGCTGGGGAGAAGCGGCCACCTTCTAGGGTGCACGGGCATTTTTTTATTACCCGGTGTGTTTTATGCTGATTAACAGTCAACTGTGTTTGTTCTCAAGCCAGTTCATGCCAGTCATCCTTGTTAACAAATACTTAGTTCACGACCGGGCGATGTGATGAAATACAAAGGCAAGAAACAGCTTCCTCTTGCTGTAAACACCATGCTGAACGCTTTGGAAAGAATTTATTAGGCGGCTGCTATGAACCAAGCTCTCTAACTTGCTAGGCAGGTTGCCTGCATCTTCTTTTATAATAGCCACCCCAAAAGTTAGGTATTATCCTACCGTGATGACAGCCAAAATGAAGCTCAGAGAGTTTCAGTACCTTACTCAAGGTTACACATCTCATAAGTGATGGAACCAAAATATGAAGCCAGGCTGCCAGGCTCCAAAACCTGTGTGCTTCCTGCCTCCCTGCAGTGACAGGCCCACGCCTGCCCATGCCTGACATTGTGTTAGGCAGGAGGAGTGGGGCTGAGAAAGGCACGGCCTTGGCCTCGAGCAGCTCAGCCTCCTCAGGGTCAGGCAGATGAGGAACCAGATCACGACAGTGAAGTGCATGTCCATGCTGTGAGGAATGGGCTCCCTGGGAAGGTCCATATGGGGCATCTGACCGGAGGCAGGGGAGTAGGAACTGGAGGAAGCTTCTGGAAGGGGGGTTGTGTCTTAGGCACAAGCAGGTAGTTACCAGGCCAGCGTTCTGCAGAGTCTGCCCTGGACTACAGCAGCCCATTTGAAGAGTGCCCATCCCTAGTGAGACTCAGTCCTCACAGCCCAGCCTGGCTGGGTGATCGGAGAGCCTGGTGGAGGGATGCAGGGGCGGGTGGGAGCCAAGGCTGGACCACCCTCCATGCCCATGGGTTGGGATGACATTGCTGTCCCAAGGCCTCCCTAAATACCACTGTCATTTCTGCAAGGTAAATAGGGCTCTGTTGGAAGGCTGGAAATTGCTGACCTTGTCTTGCTTGTTGGTGAAAAGGCAGTGAGTGAAGATGGGGAGGGGGTGGTTGGACGAAGGCCCCGGGGACTCTTCCAGGCTCATTTGAAGTGAGAAGTGCTACGCCTGCCATATTTAATGGCAGGCCTGGGAGTGTGGCTGAAAGCTTGTGAGCATACTCCCCCTCGACTCCCGGGTGCCCTGTAACCCTGCCTGCGGGCCTCGCTGAGCGGTGGCTCCATCCTCCCGTGGACCTGAGCCAAGGGACCAGCTCAGATTCTCAGACAGCCCTTATCTGCCAAGGTTACAGACTTTTCTTTCTTTCTTTTTTTTTTTAAGCTCCTAGTTTTAAGGAAATTGTCTTTTCTTCTCGTGGGGCCTCTGAGGTTCTTTGGAGACAGCGAAAAGCTTCAGAAACTGTTCGACACATAGCAGTGACGAGAAGGGAGGAGGAAGGGCCTCTACTGGAACCTGAATTCACAGTAACAGCTCGGGGGCTCCAGACCCCATGCCCCTTAGTGACGCTGCCTTTTATAGCTACACGTACTTGACGACTGGGCAGGGTGCCTACCTGGAAGCTCCCCGTTCCCCAGTGTGCCTGGGTTAAAGCTTTCTTGTGCCCCTGAGACTGCGGCGTGTACTGTATCAGTTCAGCCCTTCGACTGCGTCTGAGCTCAGGACCAGCCCTTCTGGGATCTGCCCAGAGAGCCTCGCCCACTCTCCAGGGCCTGGCAGCAGCAGAGGTCTGGACCTGACAGTGAGGGTGTCTTCTGCCTCGCCTACTGACAGCTGATCAAAGTCTTAGCCCATCAATTAAAAAAAAAAGCCGCAGAATCAACACTTAAAAAAAAGCCTCCTTGCCTTTTCAGGATGTCTAATTAATGATGTGAGTGGGCAATTTGCTGAAGCCCTGGCTGATTAATTCATCAAGTGCTGAAGCCGTCCTTGTTAGCCTCCCAGTCCAATGAGTTAAGTGTTAGATGGGACAGGCGAGGCAGTGCCTCCGGGGAAGCCCTTGACTCTCTGTATCCTGGTCCCCATCCACCAGCGTCCCAGCGACCTTTCCACCTGGGTGGCTCCCAAAAGTCCAGCCTGTCCCACCCTCTCTGGCCTGAGCGGTCCAGGGCAGGTGGCAGCTCAGGACAAAGCCATACTCCTTAGCCGCCCCTGGAGAGCCGCAGCCGCTGACGAGCCGCCGCCGTCCCCAGCCCACCACCCGATCGGGCTCAGTCCCGTTTTTCACAGCAGAGAGACTGGTAGAGCTCTTTCCTTCAAAACAAGCAAGAGCTCACGTGAGCTCAACGTGCCTCACTTGCAGAGTGGCTTTTACACCTCCATGATGAGGAGTCTAGGGCCGTGATTACTACCATCTCCGTTTA
Organism: Trachops cirrhosus; assembly: GCA_028533065.1. Lineage (NCBI taxonomy): Eukaryota > Metazoa > Chordata > Mammalia > Chiroptera > Phyllostomidae > Trachops > Trachops cirrhosus. The sequence goes on from CM052544.1 coordinate 120,961,874, forward strand.
ACAGAGGGAAAATGTGTGCTTAGAGAGGTGGGTGTAAGTTGTCCGAGTTCACGGCCTTCTATATCTCTCATTGCCACAGTTGTGATGCAGAACATATACCACCATCAGACTCACGGCCCGGGACAAGGAGTGTTTGTTTAGTTCTCTTATCTGGCGTTAGCTGTGAGTCAGCCGATTCAGACTGGGTCTCTCGGGTGCAGTTTGGTTCCGCTCCGTGAGTGTCTCCGAGCCCTCACTCAGTTGGCCAAAAGAAGTCAAGTGGCTGAACCAAGTGAAATATTGGGAGACCTCCCCTTTTAGTGGGAGGTGCCCACAGGTCACGTGGCATGAGGCACAGTGTCCAGAAGGGAATAAGAATCGTGGGTCTGCGACAGTCACATGGTGGGAATAAGCAGGGCCAGAAATCCAGCCAGGGTTTTACTCCAAACCCTAAGCCTTTTTATGGTACAAATGTTTTGGGGTACTTACCGTGTACCAGGAACTTTCTAAAAATGGGGTCAGAGAAGAAAAGAAAAAAAGACAAAGTTGCTTTTGTTGTGGAGCTTAATTTCCAGTGAAGGCAGGAAAATAGCTAAATAAGGAAAAAAAACACCTAGAGGTATGCACAAGATAGACCAGGCACTGGAAAACTTCTGCGAAGGCCCGATAGTAAATATTTGAGGTTTGGGGTGCCATCTGGTCTTCGTTGCGACTACTTATCTTGCATTGAACAAAAAAAGCAGCCGAGGACTGAACAGGTGTGGCTGTTTGATGATAAAACTTTATTTACGAAGAGGGGCGGAGGCAAGATGTGGCCTGCGGGCTAAGCTCGACAGCCCCTGGTGTACAGAATCAGAGCAGTGACGGATGGGAAGAGCGTGGTGGCTGTAGACTGAGTGATCAGAGAGGGCCTTCCTGAAGTTGTGGCATTGAGACTGACGTCCTGATAACAGGAGGACGTCATCAGGTATGAGGAGCCGGTGAGCAGGGCCAGGCAGAGGTTCCAGGGGGAGCAGGGCCTGACATGTGTGTCCTCAGAAAAGGCCAGTGTGGTTTGAGCTCATGGGAGAGAAGGAGAAGAAGAGGAGTGATATTTAGATTAAAGTAAATTGAGCTTTATTCTAAGTGTCATATGGCCACTTCGGAGAGGACTTTTTGCCAACTCCACACCATTAGGGAGCCTCACAGTAAGCAGCATCTAACCCAGAATGTGGGAGGCAGGCAAGTGACAGTGTCTTCTCCCAGGCAGAGGACAAAGAGGGGGCTGTATACTAAATGTGACAAGTTCAGGGGACGCCTGCCTCCTAGCCCTACAAACTCAGGTAAAATGACCACATAGCATAGTCAAAAACTAAAAAAAAAATTTAACTAAAAGCTGTTATAGAAAAGCTTTGAGCTGAGCACTTGTTAAATGACAGGAAAGATTTCATTTAGGCTACTGCAGCAAGGGAGAGAGAACTTTGGTGTTGTCTTGGACTCAAATCCAGATACGGCAGAGACTGCTGAGGATTTAGAGGGAAGTTCAATGGTTGAAAAACTGCTAATGAGAACATGATTAGACGTCAGGTGTGGGGAGATTCTTGTTAACCTGGCTTAATAGGATTCTTGCTAAAAGGCAGGTCATGGGTTTAAATATCAAGGATGAGGGATGAGGAATTTGATCTTATATCAAGGGTTCAGGAATTCTCACTAAATTGACTTAGAATGATTCTTTGCTGTAACTGCACTTGGCAGCCTAAACAGGGCAGGCGGTCAAGGTCAAAGTCTAGTCAAGAAGAGGTCTCAGAGGAGTATGACCTCAGTTTGGTCAGGAAGGGAGTCTTTGTCAGAAGTCATGGTTGGGCTGTGAGCAGAGGGATGATGTGATCTCACTTCCAGTTGAAGAGATTGGCTGCTCTTTCCAGAACCAATTACCAGGAGACAAGGGTAGAAGCAGGGACACCAGTGAGAACAACACGTCGTAGCCCAGGGGAGAGGTGCCGGTGACCTACATGAGAGGTGTATTCATGAAAATGAACAAAAGGGTGTGGGTGGGGAGGTGTTTAGAAGGGAGACTTACGGAAGCTTCCAAGTAGCTGGGTATGGAAGGTGGAGGGAAAGGACAAATCGAGGGTCACCCCTAGAATTTGGACTGAGCTGCAGAGGTGGGGCTTGATGCTGTCTAAGCTGGGGAGATGGGGGAGGAGCAGCTTTGGGAATCCGTGAGTGGAATTCTCTGTGGCTCGGGTTAGGGCGAGATCACTGTTTGGCATCTGTGTCGAGATGTGAAGCAGATAATGGCTCTTAGAGTCTAGAGTTCCAAGAAGAGATTCTTTCTGGAGGTGGAAGTTTGAAAAGCCACCTGGGTATAGATACTATTTGAAGTCATAGGGATTGTTGAGTTTACTTAGGAAGAAGGTGTTGGTGAGGAAGGGAAGTTGACTGAAGACGAGCCCTAGGGTACATTTTGAGGTTGGGAAGAGAGGAACCCAGGAAAGAAGAGGGAGAAGGATTGCCCGGTGGTACGTGGGGGAACCAGGAGAAAAAGATGCCACAAAGCTGGAGGGGAGGGGGCACTCGTCTGATTCCTGTTGCTGAGAAAGCCAAACACTATGCCAGAGAAGTTCTTCCAGCCTCTAGTCTCTGCAGTGGGTGATGGAAAATCATTAGTATTTAAAGCATCTCACATGTGATAAAAGCAGAATCAAACTTGTGTTCAAAGGATGAATTATTTAATAAAAGACGTTGGGAGAATTGGCTCATTATGTATTATAAAATGAAATTAGATCCCTATCTCATACCACACAGAAAACTTTAGTTTTCATAAGACTTAAATATGACAGGCAGAACTATAAATGTATTAGAAAAATGTGGGATGTTAACTTCAAGATTTTGAGGTGGAGAATGATTTCTTCAAAAAATACCTGAAAGGAACCATAAAAGGAAAAATAAATGCATTTGACTACATCATGCGAAAGATTGCTGTTCAATGACTGAAAACATAGCCACAGTTTAAAAAAAAAACTCATAAAAGACCGACCAAATATATTTTCAAAGTGCATAACTGACCAATAATTTCACTTTTAGTATCTAAATTTTGAAAATCAGCAGAAAATGCCAGGCACCCCAGACTTTCCCCCTGAATATTTGGAAAAGACTATAAATAAGTCATTAAAAAATACAGCAACCTGAAAGGCCAGTGAGTATGAGATGGGTTGATTGAGTTAATCAGGTAAATGCAAATTAACACAGTAAGGAGCTGCCCTTTTCTGGGCCTACTCAGCATAAAAGCACCACAATAGACACCTGCGGTGTTCAGAGCTGGGCCTGAGGAGACAGTGATTGGCTGCCCGTGAGGAAGCAGGAAGAGCCCACCTGGAGGTAATGTTCGAGCTCGGCTTTGCAGGAGGTGCAGAAATCCAGCAGGTGGAGAGAGGCGAGCAGAATCTGGAAATGGATCAGAGAAGCAGATTATTGATGAAGCCTTTGACAATAACATGGAAGTCACAAGTGACCAACCCAGTGCCCTGGGTTGGTGATGTGTTCTGACCTTCCAACTTTAACTGACCCCTATCTAAAACAATTTCAGTTCATGGTTTACTTACTTGTTAGTTGCCTACCTGCCCGCACTAGAACGCACGTCCCGCAGAAGTGCGCTCTGTGCCCTTCCGTTCCATGCGGAAGCCCGGTGCCTAGGAGGTTGTCCAGGGCATCCCAGCAGCTTGGTGGACGTGCATTCACCTCAAGGGCCAGAATGCAGAGGGACAGCAACCAGGAAACGAAAAGGCATGGAAGGCCAGTTGAGGGGACTTTCTTTCTACTGCCTGTCTCCAGGATGCCCCATTGGTCCACCTGTCACATGGTGATGGCCACACCCACATTCCAGCTCCAGCCACAGTGAGGAAAACACTCAAATCTTCCTTGGGCCACATCCCAAATTTCAATGTGGGGACGTGATTATTTTCATTTGAGCCAAGTGCCCAGCACCGGTTCAATCAGCCTTGGTCAGGAGAACAAGACCATGTGATAAAACATGGCTGCCAGTGAGAGACAGCCTTGGGAATTTTCTAGAGAAGAAGAATCTTCATTCTGTGAGCAGAGTCCAGTGATTTCTGATTCTAGGAGGCAGTTGATGGGCCCAGATCCTCATGGGAAGAGGTCATGTAATAAGGGTCCAGATTCAGGTAGCTTTGTATAATTAAAAGTGTGATGTTGGACAAGCATTTAACTTTATTTTCCTTATCTGAGAACGAAAGCCCTACATTCTGTTATTTCTACGCTTTCCAACTCTGTCTGTCATTTTGTGTCTTGTAACCCACTAACCACCCAAGTTAACTTGTGGCCCCCCGGTTTAATGTGCCTTCAACTCCATTCTCTAATCCTGGTCCACTTGGTCCCACTGGCAGTGGTAATGTATCAGGAGAAACCCCAGCTTCCACCCCACCCACCAGGGGCCAGAAAACGCTGAGAAATATCCACGCTAGGGACGAAAATATCACATTAAGGTCCACAGGAAGAGGTTGCTGCATCCTGGGATATATTACAGACCACAAAGGAAAACCAGTAAAAGGTGCTCAGACCTCCAGACCCAAATAAAGTGAACTTGCCTGTGGGAGAAGAGAGAAAAGTTCAAGAAAAGGCGAACTCAGCCGAGAAAATGATCAAGATGCTCAAGTGGAGATTACAGCATTCCCAGACAAGACACCCGGCAAATGGACTGCTGTAATCCATTTCCCCCAGTTACGAAGCTCCGAGCCTTCAGAGGACAGGTTCTAAATCCTCCGAACATCCCCAACCATTACCCCATTAGTACCTTCAGGCGCGTGAGTGTGCTTTGAGATGTCTTTTCAGCTGCAAGATCATTACAAACGGAGAGCTCTGTGCAGCCTGAAGATCTGAGGCGGCTCAAGTGATTAAGTGGTTCTGGCTGTGATCAGCCACTGCAGAGATGCCTGGAATCAGATGCAAAATTAATTGAACGGTGGAGAGCTGACAGAGAGCGGGGGGAGGCACTGAGCAGACGACCTGGAGGAATGCTGCTGCTTTGATGCCACTCTCCATGCGTTTGCTCCCTAAGGGCAGAGGCTAGATCGTACATGCTTCCTTTTCTGTCCTTAACAGAGGCTGGCACGATGCCAAGCACAAAAGAAAGCACACCTGTCTGTTTGTGGATGGACCGTCCATGTTGGAATAGAGATGCTTAACATGCTTACAGAAGGCTCTCAGCTTTGCAGAGCCTTCTTTGGTAACTTTTTGGTCTAAGGTTCTCCTTGGCCAACCTGGGATTATCAAGGGTTATCTCACACTGAGAAAAACTCACATGTGCTCTTAAGTCTCAATATTTGGGATAGCAAATTGCCAGCGAAGCTTCTTGTAACAACATTGACCTTAGAAACATCTTCAATTCTCCCTGGAAATGCATTAGTGGATCTTGATTATCTTGAGGATAAAGTCCAAATACCTTAGCATGGCAACTGATGCTCACCACACTCTGGCCTCGGGCGAACTCCTCTGGCTCAACTCAGGACACTTTTTCATTTCATACCTTGAAGTTCCCTGATCCTGCCAGACTTTTCCAGCCTTTCTACCTTGTTCATTCTACCCACGCCTTTCCACAAGTGTTCCTGTCCTCCCTCACCTGCCCCATGCCTTGCTAATTCCCATAGGGAATCAACTCTGATGCACTACCTCCCCCTCTGTCATTTCACAAAGTCTTCATTTATGCATCATCACAGCAGGTATGTATCATTCTGTGCTGTGATTCATCCTTTCCTTTTTTCCTATTCTATGTCAGAAGCTACTGGAAGATCAGTCTGTTACTTTATTCATCACTGTCCCCTCAGTTCACATAACCATACCTTGTATATTCTAGGTATTAAATAAGTTGTTTGTTGAATGAGCGAGTGAAGAATGAATGAATGAATGAATGAATGAGCCTCCCTGTGTTAAGGACCCATTCTCTTCACTTCCTCATTGATGACTCCACTCAACGAGTCACTGTGACAGAGGTCACACTCTAGATCTCTGAAATTCACAGCCATTCTCAGAGCTTATCTGGGTAAAGACTAGAATCAACTTAGAAGACTCAGAATCAGCTTGAAAGTGTAGCTTGAAGTGACCCAGAGAGGCTGCAGGGAATGCAGCCTTGTGCGCACATGGAGGTGATTCTGCCATGGTTTTCTTCTTGGCCCTGGACTCAGGCTGTAATATTGCGAGTGAGAACGAATTCAAACTAAATGAAACAAGTAGCTGATCTTGTAGTTCCTGTCAGTGATTGCCGTTAATAACATATAAGTCAAAAACTTCACACACTGTAGCTCTTCTCCTCTGGGAGGGGCCTTGGGAGGGTCCTGTCCCAACCTGCATGGAAGTCATTCCTCCTATAGTCTGAAGTCCCAGCCAAGCACTGGACATCCAGGGTCTCATTGCTAATTTTGGAAGAGGTGGGAAATGGTGAGTGTGTGGATTAATAGATGGATGGACAGAAGGATGGATGGAGGCATGCATGTATGTATCCCAGGAGACTAGGAGAATGGTAGTAAAAACTAGGGGAAATTGAACTTCTATGCTTAGGAACAGAAGAGGGGTGATTTTCTCCTCCCTAAGAGAAGGCTTCATCGGAGAAGGTTACCGTGGCCGTCTTTGCTCCAAAAGGACCTTCACATTTGTTTCCCACATTTTACTCCCCTGAGTTAGTAGGGTATGGGTACATGGGTGTATGGGTTTATAATCAGAAAATGTCTCAGGGATTCAGTAAAGCCAGAGGTTCTAGTATTTCACTTATTCAATCTTTCTGGTTACTAGTCAATTGCCATATAGGATTGCAGGTATAACTGTGAAAGGTAGGTTAAATCAACAAGGAAAACTCTTTTATGTTCAATGGTAACAGCTATTGTTACAGATAGAAACAGCCATGTCAATGAAATACTTCAGGAGAGCAGCAGAGGGAGGTGCTAATTTTGACCTTGGAGATGAGGTAAGCTAGAGCACACTGAGGGGCAAGGCTCACTCCTCCTCTTCTCTTCCCCTGGGCCACCAATGCCATGGACTCCACCTCTGGCTACGCAGGGGGGTGGTGGTGTAGGGCTGTGAGTGTGAAAATCGTGAAGTCATATGGCATTTGTATTCATTGGCATTCACATTCATACCCCTGGGGGATAAATCCATCCCTGCTCACCTCCAAAGAGAGTAGTTTAAGGGCATGTTGATATTAAGCACAAACTGGGGGCTGAAGTAGTGCCAAGAGGGAAATTATCTGTAGTAAGAGCCATTTGTCAGCAAGGTTGTCTGGAGTTCGGAGAAGCAGGCGGACCCTGTAGCCAGGGGTTGGAAAGGCCAGCAGGTGGTCTCTTTAGGCTGCTGGCTGTCACATCCTGAGTCATCAAGGCTTGTAAGAAGGGGACATTTTGCGGGTCACTGAAGAGCACTCTTGTCATCAGCTCGCCTGCCTACAAACTCCAACGAGGAGCTCAGCTGTATCTATCGAGGCTGAGGGATGACATCATCGCTCTTCTCCTTGCTGCCTTCGGGGAAATGGAGAGGAAAAGGAGCAATTGCAGCCCCTGCTAGAGAAACCGGGAGCGCTGGCTTCTGTTCTTGGACTGACATCTATGGTTCTGGAGCAAACTCGTCTGCAACTCAGAAAAACGATGGAACCCTACTTAGTGCTTTGAAACTAAAACTGTAGACGACTTTTCATCGTGGGAGCTCTGGCGTCAGGAGTGAGGTCTCCAAAGACAGAGAAAGGAGCTGGAGGAACATGTCTGGGGAAGAAAACCGAGGAAAGGACCCAGGAGTACCAGAGCGCTCTTCCGAGTGCTTGGGGGAGGTCTGGGTAAGGAGTTCCAAGGCCCTTCATGCAGGCGAGAGGACCTCAGATTTGGAGACAGAGCAGCAGTGGGTTCAAATCCCAGCTGGGTCCCTTGCTGACAGGACAGCGAGAGTTGGTAATTAAGCCAGCCTCTGAGCCTCCGTGTCCTCATCTGTAAGACACAGGCAGAGTTGAGTGTGAGGGATGGGGCCATTTGCAGTTGTTTGTCTTTCTCCTGCATCCTCTTCACCCGGCCTGTGTGGTGCTTCTGTGAGCTGACTCCCCCTACACCTCTCCGGAGCCTGGGGGCCGAGTTATCAAGGGTAAAGGGCGGCCCTTCTTCTCGAGGGTTTTCTTTTTATCTTCCAACAAATCAGGCAAGCTCGCTGCCTGGGGTCCCATTGGTTGGTAGGCAGTTTCCACAGTGCCTCCTCCCCCTCCCTCTCTGCTGGGTAACCTCACGCCTTCCCAGAGTAGGCTCAGGAATTTCACTGTGACAAGGGGCCTGTCTGGACACACCGGGGAAGAGTCAGGGCAACGGTTGGACTGAGAGGCCCCGCAACTGAGAAGGACTCGCTAGATTGCGAGAATCCCGCCCCCCAGTTTTACATCCCTGTGGCCTCCCTGTCACAAGGGAAAATCTTGCAGATGAGGAGAAACGTCTGGCAGCTTTGAGATTCAAGACCCTCTGCACCTGCACTCGGCACACATACCTCTCCTTCCATCGGCATCTTGCTTGGACACGTGCTGCGTGCCAGACTCTGGGCGGGGCTCTGCAGCCGAGGAGGTGAAGGTGGTGTTGTCCCCCCACCTCCGGCGCTTAGACTGTGATTGCAGACATGGGCACACAGGTGTGTTGGCTCAACATGGCAGTTTTAGGGAATGGCAAGACCACCCAGATGCTCAAGCCCGAAATCTTGTCGTCTCTGATATCTACCCCGTGGGAAGGGGCGGTTCAGGGGAAGATACGGGGTGCTCCGTCTTACAGCCGCATTGGCTGTGAGATGGGGCATTTTCTTAAGGTCCTCACGTGAAGTTTATGTGCACGTGAAAGATCACTCACAGTTGCCTTGGTTTTAAAATTTAACATTGAGTTTATTCCATTTATAAAGTCGTGTACTTTCTCAAGCTTTTAAAGTTCGGCTTATAAATCTTTGCAAAAGTCTAGCCAAAATTAATAGTTTCTTATAAGAAAACCTTTACTAATGCCTCATCTCATGTATAATTAAGGATTTTCAACTGTCTTTGTAACTTGGATACTTATTTTCAATACTTACGCTGTCTGATTAGGCCTGGCTGGTGTGGCTCAGTGGACTGAGTGCTGGTCTGCGAACCAAAGGGTCACTGGTTCGATTCCCAGTCAGGGCACATGCCTGGAATACGGGCCAGTTCCCCAGTAGGGGTCACATGCAAGAGGCAACCACACAGTGATGTTTCTCTTCCTCTCTTTCTCCATCCCTTCCCCTCTCTAAAAAATAAGTAAAATCGTTAAAAAAAATTGTCTGATTAACAAAGTTTTTCAAGTACTTGAGTCTTATAAATTAAATAGATTACATTAAACTCATAAACTTGATGATTTTTATGATATCATAAATGTTCAATTACTATATATCAATTGAGTAAAAATTCAACTTAAAACAGCGAGTCTAAATCAGTTACTAAATTATTCATTTTAATTGTGATCACATGTTTAACTGCTACCCCAGTAGACCAAACTCTCCCCAGTGCTTCGTTACATGCTTCATATACTAATTACTTGTTGCTCTTATAATAACCAGTGTTTAGAACCTGTACTTAATTATTTTACTTTTTGGTAAAGGTATACCCAAACAATGGTATAAGTATATATACTAAAATGTTAGTAACTGTTAACTCTGGGTGGTAGCATTTTGGCTGATTTTTATTTTCTTGTTTAAAGGTTTTCTTTCTTTTCTAATGACTATATATCACTTTTTGATCTAAGAAAAGACATAATTAAAAAAAAACGTTTTGTAAATGCTTGTTCTGGGATGGATTCCATGCTGGGTTTCACAGAGCGGTCGGTCCCCTGGATTACTACTTCCCGAGTCACCTCCCTGTGGGCCGTCTGGAGCCTGGGCCCCCTCAATCAGTGCAGCAAGCTCTTGGGACACCTGTGTTAGCAACCTGTTTGTGCAAAGATACTGCTTATATCGGGCTCTGAGATATTCTTATTTTTTAACAAAGACAGGAAATTTATACCTAAAGCTACACCCTGCAGTCTGAGCCTTTGGGACCATCATGCTAACTCAAGTTTGATTGAAGAAAAGCATAGATTAGAGATGTCATCTCAGGGCCTGGTGGACAAATTCACTATGACAAAGTAATGGGCTGCCTGCCTAGCTGCCTCACTGAGGGACTGATGAATAAATACATGAATGCCAGTGAGTTACGGACCAGCTTTGGAGTCTGAGTAAATGAGTGAATAGATCAGTAAGATGACTGGTCGCTTAATGAGTAACTGACCGACAGAAGCAAGAACTGAACAGGGTAAATGAATGAATGGGTAGAAGAGTCCAGTGACTGCCCAGGACTCAATGTGTTGAATGAATGAATGAATGAATGGTGTGACTAAATGGGTGACAGGCTGCGTGATTGACAACATCTGGCTGACTAAATCATTGCCTGGCAGACGGAGTAAATGAATGAGTGAAGGAGATACCCAGTGACTAAGGGTGAATCCTGATCAGCTGACAGAATGAAGGCGGTCTGAGAAAACAAGATGGTTGATTACGGTAGGTGAGTGAGGAAGTGCCAATGAATGGATGAGTCTGAAGGAGAGAGGCCTCACTGGAACTCTTTTGCCCCTGGAGCTGCCATGTCTCCATCCCAGTGCTACAATCTCCACTGGCCTTGTATGGCCCCATCTCTGCACATCCCCCAATACCTGAGACCCCTGGGTGTGGTTAGCCGGGACCCTTCCCGTTGCCTTCTCAAGCTGCTGTCTTTTCATTTCATTTTGTGGATGAAACCTGGCATTTGGCTTATAGCCCATTCTTGTTCTTTGGATTTGTTGAGCGATCTTGACTTTTTGGCTTGCTCTCTCTCTGTAGGATCTAAGAACACTGAGGCAGACTTGAGTCTCGGGCCTTTGCTCCTGGGCAACTTGGGAAGGACCCAGACCCTGGAGAAGGCCTTAAGGTCCCTATCTATTGGGCGAGTGGCTCCGCCACACCAGGAGGTCAGCTGGGAGGCCCAGAGCTTGTCCACCTCTGCGCTGGGCCACCTCTGCACTGGGCCTGTTGACCTGACCCATGTCTGTTCTCGGGTGTTGTGGTGGGATGTTGGGGAGTAGTGTGCACCTTCACAGCTCCTCGGCATGCATTCTACTGAGGAATTCCAGTGTTTGCCTGCTTGTCCTTTTATTGTCCACCCACCTGGTCTTGCCCTTATTTCTCTGAGTTTCTGAAACAGACAGATCCTTGAAACCGGTTGTGTTGAAACAAAATCCTTTCCAGTGACCCACTCACACTCAGGCTCTGGGAAGGCAGCCGCCCCCCTTCCTCTCCCGCCAGCTCGAAGCTGTCTCCACGGACGGGAGCTGGTGCTAAAGGAGGCTCTGCATGTCGTCCAAGGACTTGTTAATTAGGAGCTCTCCGCCCACCTCTGTGCATTGGTTTCAGTCGCACAGCGGATCTGTCGTCTGTTTACGTTTGTTGAAGGAGCATTTCAGAGTGAAGGTCTGCCAAAAACCATGGCGAAGAGGCTGAAAATAGACCCTGTTTACTTGTCGTCAGCCTCTCCGGGTATGTTATTGGCTGTTGGCATGGGAGTGGAGCATCACCTGGGAGTGCCAGGCTGCGGAGAAGGTGGGGCTGACACAGCCCTGGAGACAGGCCTGATGACTGGGTGAGAAATCAGCCTGCTCCGGTCAGAGCTCATAAACGAGAAGGCATCCTAATGAGATATCAACTGTCCCCTTGGGATTCACAGAGCGGCTTTACCTTCTCAAGGATCTTCCCGGGTGTGAATATTCACTTTGACCTGGGAGTAGGGTGGGATGATGACACCAGGTTCGTCCCTCTCTCTGTCTAGGGTGGCCACCTGCTTCCTGACCTTCCCAGATCCCAGTCTGGGGGCCATCATTACACATCGGTTTTGTTCTCTACACTGTCTGGTGCGTGATGGTGGTGTCTGATCAATACTTGGCGATGAAATCAATAGATGACCGGATGTCTAAACCGATTCATTCTTTAAGGCTGGGTTCAAGTTCCGTATCATTATTTAATCATTTGCTCACAACATGGCACAAAAGAGAAAAATCAAGAGCCTTGGAGACAGGCCAACTCGGTTTCACACCCCAATTCTCCTACTAATTAGTTGTGTGTTTAACTTCTCTCAGCCTGTTTCTTCTTAATCATTATCACTGTAACCATGAACACCATCATCGCACTAACGAATGCTCCTGAGTGTGTACCATGTGGCGGTTAAGCATGTGGTGTGCGTCATCTTTTTAATCTTCACAAAGCTCCGTTGGGTAAGTTCTAGTGTCTTCAATGTACAGGTGAAGAAATCGAGGCACAGGCGAGATTGACAGTAGTTGTAGCTGCTACCTCTTTGTAAAACCTACCATTTGCCAGGTGTGGTGCTGAGCATTCTTAAAGCCACTCAACCACAGGCTGATCAGTGTCCCAGTTGGCCTGTAATTGCTCTGGTTTTAGCAACGAAAGACCCATGATCTGGAAAAACCCTCAGTCCTGGGAAAACCAACTTTGTGTCAACTGAACCCCTCCATAATATACAGGGTCCAGCAGCAGTAACGCCTGTGTGAGTGTGGTAGGTAGGATAATAACATGGGTGTAATAATTTATAGTTTAATTTGGACATTTCACCTAAAATGCCATATGGTATGCTTGAGTGTGATATTGTTATGTTACAGAATTACGTGCTTATGATTTTATAATAAAAGAGTTAGTCATAAAAAGGGGGGTTATTTGTGCCGGACCCCATATATATGTGTTTGGTTTTGCTATTTCTGTTTCTTGTAAAAGAAATCCCTCATGAAGAGAGGAAGGCTGATTGAAGGATGCCCCCTGGAGCCAGGAGCCTGGGTCAAATCCCAGCTCTGATGCTTGTTAGCCTAACACTCCGGTTGCTCCTCCTGGAGTCCATTAGCATCTCTGTGCCTGTCTCTGCATCTGTGAAATGGGGGCCACGTCATCTGCCTTGCAAGGGTTGTGAGGATTCAGTGAGTCAAGACGTGTAGACCCTTAGAACAGGGCATCACCCCCCTGCCCAGGTGTGGAACGCTGCCCTCCTCGGGGGCACAGGTGCACACGCTCACAGACACTGTGTGTCTGGTAGTTTCACCGAAGCTCTGAGAAGTTGGGGTTCGGCACAGTGGGGGCTGCAGAAGCGAAGAGCCCAGTGGTCCAGGGGGCTGCTTCGCCTGTCCCCTGGCTCCACCCTGGACATTCTTGTGGTCCTGGGGGAGAAACGGGAGGGACTCTCCTATGTACTTCCTCAGGAGGGTTGCCAGAAATAAAGACAGGGTGCCCAACTGAGCTGAATTTCAGATGAACAATAAATTACATCTTTTAGCGTAAGTACGCCCCAAAGATTTCACGGAGATCCTTACACTAAGAATATATTTGTTGTTTCTCAGAAATTAAAATTTAACTGAGCATTCTATATTTTTATTCACTAAATCTGGCAACGCTTCTATATTTAAGCCCTTTTTGTTTGCTCTTAACATGTTGTTTGTTTATTGCCTTCTGTGTTCTAACTCCCCAACCCCATGGGGGCAGTGACTGCACGCCATTCATCTGTGTCTCCCCAGCACTGGACAGTCCCCAGCACTGAGCTGGCGCTTAGTAATGTGTTTGCTGGACAAGCGACGTGAGCATGTTGCTCCCACTCTGCCTCAGGTGCTCACACTCACAGGCACACCGACAGCGTTGCGTGCACCAGGGTTTTATTGCGTGCCGCCACGTGGCGTTTCTGCACGGAACCTTCTCTGTCCCTTCCCTCCATGGCCTCCTGTCGTCCCAGTGTCTCAGCAAGGGCTTGAGCTCGTGAAAGGTCAGAGCCCTCCAATCTGTGCTGATTTGGGTCATCATTTCCTTGACACTTCCTTCGCCTCTTCTCTGATTAAAGCTGGGTTTGCCTCACCTCCTGCTTTTTTTTTTTTTTGCAATTACGTTAATTAAGCTAATTTTTCTTTGTTCCCTCTTTGCAATTTGCATAAATGGCAAATTTATATATAGTGTTCCTAATTCTCCTGTAACTGCTCTGTAATTAACAGGATGCTCAGGCTAAATATAAATAAGTGCAGAAGGAAAAACAGCCTTCTGCTAAAATGCCGATAAAGGCTGGGAGCAAAGAGAGGCAGAGAGAAGAAAACAATTCTAAGCCTGATCTAAGCTCATTATGCCTGATTGGGTCTCATTTGGAGGAGAACAGCTAAAGGTCACTATTGCAGGAGTGTCTCTTGGACCCTGCCTCTTGGAGCCATTGCAGGACAAAATTTGGGCCATTTGCTTGCCATGGTAATACTGTTTTTCAAGGGGGTGGAGCAGTGTGGTGGGAGAGTGCCAGCGGTGCGGTGGGCAGTGTGCCTGGGTCTGAGGTTCTGCTCTGGTTCTGCCAGCTGGCTCACCTTGAGCTGAGGAACAATGACGCCAAATACCTGCTCCAGGTGCTGTCTGTCATGGTTGGGAATGCTCAGGAAGCCCATTGTCCCATCATTTCTCAGATGTGACAATATCCCAGTGATGGCGGTGTGTAAAATGATTACATCAAGATGAAGATTTCCTTCTGCAAATGCAGACTGATATGTGGATACATGGCTTATATACTAGTCCTTTGTGAATCGGTTTGGCGTCGTGATTAAAAGGTGGTCTTTGGATCGTGGTCTTACTGCCTCTGCCAGCTCTGTGGCCTTGGGGACATTGCAGTGTGTGTCAGCCCACGTTTCCATTTCTGCAGGGTGGGGTGCAACAGACCATTGCCTCCCTGGAGGAACTCACTCCAGGACTCAGCACAGAGTCACACTCAAAATCATGACGAATTATAGGCAAGGATACAAAGCCAGCTCAGCACAGGGAAGAGGGCCACGGAGACCAGGCATAAGCTTCCAAGAGTCCTATCCGGGTGGCATCACACAGAACACGCATAATTCCTCCAGTAACGTGGGGAAGCTCATGGGGGACTCAGTGCCCAAGGTTTTTATTGTGGGGCTAGTCCACAGGCCCCTCTGCCAGCTACCAGATTTCCAGACTCCCTGACGGAAAGCAGATGTTTAGCCTAAAACACATTGTTTGTACAAACAGTCCGGGCACTTCCGTGTCAGTCTTATCAGTTAGGGGGTGTTTGGCATCCTCTGGAAATTCAGGTCCCCAAACGCCAGCCAAGGGACAACTTTGCCAGCAGGCCCAGGTCAGACATGCTGTGTCAACCCTCCTCTGCAGAGTGGCCTTCGACGTGATGTCAGGGGGTGCCCAGCATAGGGGGATACAAAATAGGACATACAAGCGGGGTGACGAGAGCTGCTCTGACTTGGGTGAGAATCTGAACCTGACTTTGAGGAAGCATGTTGGGGTCTCTAAAAATTGTAATAACGCCCAATTCCTCCATGTGAGGGGAGGCGCAGTAGGTCACAGTGCGTGTGTAAACTTTAACCAGGATAACGTAGGCAAGGCGTTGGCCGGTTCTGGCTTCCAGTGAACGTTTACTGGTGGGCTGAGAACCTTCCAGCAGGCGGCCAGCAGGGCATCCTTTAAAGACCGGACTCAAGGCGTCATTGGTCGGCGGAAGGTTTCTCGAGGGGTCTCAGAGACACTGCTCTTCCTGGCAGCTGGAATTCAAAGCTCCCTTGTTTTGACTCCACACACCACTGGGAAAGCGCTCGGTCATGCCACTGAAGTTCAAAGAGACGCTTTTCATTTTGGTTGGGAGAAATATTTTCAGTAACTTGGGGGAATAAGGGAAATCTTTTTTACTGCATTGTTTTGTGAGAAACATTTTGATGGTGTCGGGAGGGAAATGCCTTTTGTACCGAACGCAGCTCGTGACAGGGCCCTTGGAGGGCGTCTTTGCTTGGTGGCATCCCAGCAGCTGCCGAGTGCTACTGCAGCAGGAAGTGATGGGAAGACTGTAGATTTCGCCTGAACTCCAGAGCTGCTTCGAATCCTGGTTACCCTCTGTGCGATGTTGGACAAGTCAGTTAAACTCCCTCTGAACCTCAGTCTCTTCTTCTCTAAATGGGCACAGAAATACTTCCCGCATAGTTTTCTTAAGCTGAGAAAACATGTGCAAAGCTTCGGTGCAGTAAGAGATGTGTGATGTTATTTTTTATCTCTGGAGGAAAAATCTGATTATTTAGGATCCCAACCGAAGCAGTGGTTCTCCCAAAAGACCAGTTAATTTCAAGAGGCCTTCAGGAAATCTCCTTTGATGTTTGGTTTAAGATCATAATCATTGCTTTGCCCCTGTTAAATGATGAGGTGCTTACACTGTATTAGACAGCTGTGCTGAGTGGCAAATGGCCCCAAATCTTAGCTGCTTGTGACAATGGATGTGTATTTCTGGGTCCTGTCACACGTTGGAAGCTGTGGATTGACCGTGACTGCTTGGCTTTGCTCCTGTGTCTTCCCCTTCAGGGATCCAGGCTTAAAAAGTGGCCCCACATGGCCGTGTCCATCCTTGAGATGGAGGAGAAGCACAGGAAAGGTCGAGTCAGACCAGACTCAGAGTGGGCACGGTCACTTCGGCTCACATGGCTGTGGGGAGCTCCGTTCCAAAGAGCTCGAGTACTGGGGCAGGCTACGTTTGAGGTCACCTTTGAAGTGGATGGGACTCAGATGTTCTGGAAACGACTGTGCTAGGGCAGGAGTGGCAATACTCATAAATAGCTACCAAGTATGGAGCTGCCACCAGGGCCAGACGCTGTGCTTGGTTCCCTTAAACATAGGATCGTGAACCCTCCCAGCAACTACATGAGACAATTTATTTCCATTTCATGGAGAAGGAACCGAGGTGCCGAGATAAAGGTCTCCTGCTCTGCGCTGAACCTGCTCTCACTTCGACGCAGCCTCTAACCTCTGAATCATCTCCCATACTTCTCGCTCTGGCTACAGAGGTGGGGGGCCGGGGGTGGGCCTACCATCCCTCCAATCTAGCACAGACTTCACAGCTGTTCACTGGCTCCTGCCCCTTCCAGAGGCAAAGGTTCTCACGAATATGCTTGGAACTAGAGGAGAGACTGTGAAATCTGTGTCAACTCTTTGGCCCCTACTGAGCAGACTCATGTAAACGCCCTCTTCTTGGTCTGGAAATCCATTGGGTTTTTCTCCAATGTGAATGTCTTTCTTTCTATAAAATTACTCAGAATCCACCTTTTTGATTGGCTCTTCCCATAGTCATTGAATCCTCGTCATTAGACCTTACCCCATTCATCAGCCTGCATTGAACTTCAGCCAAGCCTGCTTTAATGATTTATAACACATGTATCACATGCAACAGGCTTGCACATGTTTTAGCTCCTGGAACCACTACCATAACTCCCAGGATGGTGTCACTGTCCCCATTTTTCTGGGCTTCAAGAAGCTGCATCATGAGTTGGCTAAGTCCTACAGTCAGTGATGAGAAGCAGGTGGGCTGGGGCATGGTGTGGCCTCTCCCCAGACCCAATACGTGGTCTCAGGACCACAATGAAGAGCTGCCCAACTGGGCAGGTGTGGAAGTAAGACCTCTGCTATGCACTTGCAGGAGAAGCAGCATCTTGGACCGCTTACCTACTGAGTCACCTGTTCCTGGCTCTCCACCTGCGGGACGCCCACTGGGTGCCC
This sequence comes from Trachops cirrhosus, assembly GCA_028533065.1. NCBI lineage: Eukaryota > Metazoa > Chordata > Mammalia > Chiroptera > Phyllostomidae > Trachops > Trachops cirrhosus. The sequence continues at coordinate 120,979,448 of CM052544.1, forward strand.
AGCCCTGTGTAGGGACTGAAAACACTCCAGGCAGGTAAAACCCATTTGCCGACTCAAGGGGCTGGCAGGCTAGTGGGTGACAGACACAGGCCACGTGGGGAGAGCACAGCAGCGTGTGTGCAGCAAGCAAGGTGGGCGAGCATCCTTATGGGAGCACAGTTGCTGGAACTGGGGCGGGGCTGACCCTGCACCTTTCCCAGGTGTCCAGGGCTGGTTAACCCTCCATCCAGTTTGCCCATCTGGAAGGGAAGGGATTTTTTTTTTAACCCTTTACTGCCAGTGAGTTTTCCTCTTTCTGGTCTCCAGAAGAGCTTGCATGAAAGAGGGGGTTTCCATTCCTAGGAGCTTTAGTGGAACCTGAAATTATCTTGTACTGTCGCTTTTCTCTGGGCATGGGGCAAAGCATTTGGACAACTGATTTAATCTACTGAGTGGTCAATGTAGGTTTTCTGTTTCTTCTTGAGTCAGTTTTGGTAATTTTTATTTTTTGAAAGTATTCATTTCATCTTAGTCCTCAAAGTCATTGTCAAAGCACTGACAGCATTAAGGCTTGCTGAACTCTCTCCTGAAACCACAGTTATGTTCCTTTGTCGCTCTGAATATGTTTACATGTGTCTTCTTTTTTTTCTTGAGCCTTGTGTCAGAGAGCTATTTTATGGACCTTTTCGTGGAGCTACCTTTTTAAAAAGAAATATCCTTGCAGTGTCTTTATTTTCTAATTCATTACTTTTCGATTTTATCTTGGTTTCATCCTTTCAAGTTTCTTTCAGTTTATTCTGCTTCCTTTCCTAGCTTTTGAATGAAACACGTAGCTTCTCAAGGTTTCATTTTTTCTAAGACTTACGTGTACGACAACATATCCCCATCTGAGTACGGTTTTAATTGCATTACGCGGGTTTTAATAGGTAATGCCTCCATCGCCATTCACTTCTGGGTTTCCATTACGCTCTCTGCTTTAACTCATGAATTATTAATTGTATTCTCTCAATGTCTAAGCATATGTTGTGTTTCTTTGCATGGTTGCACTCAAGCGAGGTGGCGGCAGCCCATTCTCCTCACAGCAATACAGCAGAAGCTTCCCGGAGACACAGACACACCAGGTTTATCTCACAGAAAAAGAAGTAGAAATAATGTTCTTAGACCAATTATACAATGACATAGAATAACATTTACTTACCACTGAGTTGAATCTGATTTTTTAAATGGGTATGTTGTCATTCGACCAATTTAGTTTCCACTCAGTACCTACAAGGAGTGTGTTGGGGGCTGGGGAAAACGGACGTGTGCAGAATTCTTTGATGGGTTCAGGAGAGAGGGTATAAAGGTGAGTAAAGAAGGGGTACCTGACCCAGAGAGATGCCAGGTGAGAAAGAGGGGGATCCCCAAAGGCTCCTGGGGAGGAGACAGTTTAACTGTGCCTTGAGGAAGAAACAGAAGCCAGCCAGGTGGTGGAGAATGATTCTGCAGGCATGGGAACAGCCTGGGAAAACACACGAAGAAGTAGGTGGACTTCAGTACAGTGCACGAAGGGCTGGAGCACTGAGTCATTATTAAACAGTGCCTAGAAATAAGACCATCAGAGCTGCAAGATCCAGAGTAGGGAAGACTTCCTAAGGGATGGATTGAAAGTTGAGCTTCACTCTTACCCACAGCCTTCCTCTAGTCTCTCTAAGAACTCAGGCACCTTCCTTTGCTACGAGGACCAGGTGAGCGGGTGACCCTTACCTCCCTCTAACAGAAAACAAGAGCTAGCCAGTCTCAAAGCAACTAAAAACCCTCCCCCCATCAGGCCCCCGCAGGTGGAGAACAGAAATGGTGGTGGAGCAAAGACTGAGTTCTGGCCCCAGGCCAGACACCACGCTGGGTCCTTCTGTGCATCCCCCTCCTTCTGTTCCCCAAGTTGGGGTGAGTCCTGATACTATGCTTCGTTTAACAGTTGAGGAAATTGAGTTTCTGGTTGGGAAGTGTCTCGCCCAAGATCACCAACCTAGAAAGTGGCTGAAGTGGGATCCAGTCCCTTCAGGTTCAACGGAAAAGCCCATCTTCCTCTTCATCTCTTTGGGAAATAAGAACATTGGTTTTCCTTGTGGGCGTCCCAACGGTGATGAGGCAGACGTCTAAGCAATTGTCAACATCACCTAGGTTTGTGGTGGTCGTCCACATGTGATAGCACATAGTGTGGTGATTGAAGCCACGACTGACTTGTCAAACAGTTGGGATGCTTTACCTAAAACAAACAGCATCCAACTGGCAGTGATTGAGAGAATTGGGCATTTCCTTCTTCAACAACAAGGTGTCCAGTACTGACTCAGCAGCTGGACAGTTTAGCCACCAGGGACCCAAGTGTTCCCTTCTTTCTGAGCTGACTTCCTAAAGTGACAATGCCAAAGGCATAGGGAGGCACAGTGCTTTTTTTTTTAAATAAATCTAAATATATGGTGATGGAAGATGATGGAAGACTTTGGGTGGTGGGCACACAAAATGATATAGGTGATGGGTCATAGAAATGTATACTTGAAACCCACCTAATTTTATTAACCAATGTTACTCCAATAAATTTAGTTTAAAAGGAAGTCTCCCCAGACACAGCAGATCTCTCTTTGTGTCTCACTAACCCTATGGTTCCCATAGACACCCTCGCTGCAAGGAGAGCTTGAGAGCAAGGTTCTAGCCTTTCACCCCCTTGGTGGGGTGGGCTTCGCAGGGACAGAGGACAGGGGCTCAATTTAATAGTGTTTTATTGCTGTTTCCTCTTTGGCATTTATGGTCTGCAGATTTATACACGTATACGGTTAGTATAGTAAGGGAAACAATTACTTGTTACTTAGGACATAGAACTTGCTCTGTGGAAACCCTTTCAAAGCCCAGAGTTCATCATATGTCTTCCGCTGAGCTTTAATCCTGTGGTTGGATATCTACCCTTTGGGGCCACCTGGAGAGACTGGATAATATGACGTTTGTTTCAAGGAGCAGGGGAATGGCAGTGAGGACTCGGCTGAGGCGCTGCGAGAGAGACACCGTTGGGAGGATTGTTCCCAGCATGCTCAGCTTTCCAGATGAGCTGGCAGCTCTTTGAAGGTGACACAGGTGCCCTGGACCCCTCCCCTCGCCCCCGTCACCACCCCTGGCCTGTCGTATGTCCCCACAGGTCTCTCCTGATGAAAATCAGCTCTGACTCCAATTTTGAGTCTGATTTCTTTGTGCAATACTGCCTGCGTGGGTAGGGGTGGCAAGGCGGTGTGCCACCAAGTAAAATTAGGTGATGAAATGAGTTACACGGTTCTTTGAAAATGTATCTCTGATGTAAAATGCAAGCTCTGGCCTCTCTTCTCTCCAGAGAGGTGGAGAACTGAGTTTGTCATTGGTGAGAATGGAGGTGACTTTTTTCTTTTCTTTTTTTTTTTTTGCTGGACTTTTTGTCTTAGTGATTATAAGTAGATACAGATTTTTTCATTTTTTTTTATCATCACCTTTGAAATCCTTGAGGACTGATGCTCCAGGTCTGAATTTCTTCTGATTGCTATGGTGAAATGTTCTTTAATTTTATCTCTCTGAATATATTCTTTTTGTTGTTGTTGTCCTCTTGCTTTCTTGAAAGTTTGCAGGAATATTTGTCACTGCTCCCCACAGTAAGGTCCCAAATTAGGGTGCACTTGTAGAATTGATGATTTTATTATGTATCTCTGGCAGCTGGTTTTAATTTATAAATTAGTTCCATTCCTCTGGTTGACTGCAAGGGAGCATGCCTTTTGAGAATGCCAAGGTGCACTTAATTCCTGAATGCAATTTACAATTAGAATAAGTTGCCACATTCACGCAGCACAATTCTGGACAGCCATATGCATGCAGCGCCTCAGTGAGGCAGATGGAGAAAAGAGAGAATGTGGGCTTGTTAGCAGGTCCAGAGTGCAAGGGACCAAAAACATGTTCACTTATGAATTGGTAAAAGTATTGCAATACTTTGCTTTCAGAAAGGGAGCGAGAAGCAACTAATATTTCTTGGGCATGTGCCATGATGGGTGCTCACTTACCTAGGAGGTCAAAGTTAGAGGTACTCTGTCCTGTTTACTATTTCCCTTTTGGGGGCTTCACACAGGGGAAGGCCTGTTTCATGGGAAGTTGGAAGCAATCCCTCCATAGCTTCGAGCCGGCTGGCCTGTTCCAGGGTGGGGCTGCTGGGGCAGAAACACTTGGGGAGAGGAGAGGCTGGAGCAGCTGCGTAGTCCTGTCCTGGAAAGAGGAACAAGTCAGAAGCACCTTAGCCATCCTGACACTCAGGACCCCACCTCCATCCACCCCGCCCCTCCTGCCACCCAAATGTGCCTGGGGTTGCCCAAGACATTTCAGTGCCCAGGGCAAGCCCAGGATATCTGGTCAGGATTTGGCTAAAGGCCAGGCCTTTGTTCAGCTGGTCAAGGTCCAGGGTGTGTAAGCAGATGGGGTTTGGAGTGGGAGGAGGGCTCCAGTGGAGAAGGATGATACCTGCCTTGAGAAAGGAAAATTTGAGGAAAGAAAAAGAAAAAATTACTTAAAGAAGCAACTCAGTTCTGGGCATTGGTATGTGTGATTTATTTCTCTTTTTTGTAACCTCAAATAGCCTTTGGAAATAGTACTTACAGGCAATAAACTGCCTTTCTCTTCTAGGTTTTAAGAACTGATTTGTGATTTGGCAGAGGAGCAGGTAGTTTGTGTGTGTGTTGGTTTGCTTTTATTGATGCTTACATGGTGAGAAAAGACTTTAGTGTAGATGGGGGCAACTCAAGAGTTTCAACCAAACCCAGGTTATAGCAATAGACAGAGCTCAGGGGCCTTGAAGATGACTCAGGATGGAGGTGGGCGATGGAAGAGTTATGTGCACGATTTTCTCACGCTGATGTGCCCACTCCTGAATATTCTGGGGCTTTGCACGACTGAGCACTTAGCCTTTGCTGTGTTAAGTTGCTTAGATCTGGGGGTTGTTTTTTACTGGAGCATAACCTAACCTGTGCTAACTGATACCTAGGTGAAACATTTATTAAACATTTGCTACTGCTGGCTTTACACGAGACCAGTGGGTAAATGATGACCATTGGTGCTCATGAACTCTGTGTCGTTGGCTAACTAAGGATGAAGTAGAGAAATAAACACACAATTACAACACAGCGTGGTACGTGCTCAAATACACCTTGCTTTGGGAGAATTGAGCAGGAGCATTTAACATAGTCTGAGGTCAGCAAAGCCTGCCTAGAGAAAGGAACATCTAATCAGATCTGAGTTATGCATGCTAGTTAGGAACTAGGCAGGTTGCCTTGAGGATTAGGTGATTCCCTGTGCTTGCAGCATGTGGCTGTCCTCAGGAAACAATTCAACGTCCCGCCTTCATTTTGTCACGTACTTTCACCTGGGTCTCATCACTGTCTTCCCAGAACAATGCAAAAGTCTCTCCCCTTACTTCTTAGCACACGACATCCTTTCTTCATTCTGAATTCCCTCTACTTGGAATTCTAGAATATTTCGACTTACTTTAGCACAGCCATCTGTATTGTATGGGCTTCAGGGATAGTTCAGACCAGGCATGAGTCATTCCATCTTGTGACTTAGAAAATATGTCTTAGAGACTGAGTCATAAAATCATAAAGGCATGGAACATTTGGGTAGGAGACCAAAGGAAG
>CM052544.1:120985598-121059674 GCA_028533065.1 Trachops cirrhosus
TCTTCATTCTGAATTCCCTCTACTTGGAATTCTAGAATATTTCGACTTACTTTAGCACAGCCATCTGTATTGTATGGGCTTCAGGGATAGTTCAGACCAGGCATGAGTCATTCCATCTTGTGACTTAGAAAATATGTCTTAGAGACTGAGTCATAAAATCATAAAGGCATGGAACATTTGGGTAGGAGACCAAAGGAAGGGGTGGAGGGAGTCTCAGGGGATGTTCTCAGTGGGAGGCTTTCCCGGATGATGGTTTCCCATCTTTTCCAAAAATAGTGTGTTTTATGTTCTACATGTAAACAATTTGAAAGTCAAATTTATTTTGATAGATTAAAAAAATTTTTTAATATATTTTATTGATCTTGCTATTACAGTTTTCCCAATTTGCTCCCTTTCCCCCACTCTGCCTGGTACCCCCGTTCCCTCCAGCAATCCCCTTCCTTAGTTCATGTCCGTGAGCTGTGCATATAAGTTCTTTGGCTACTCTATTTCTTATTCTATTCCTAACATCCCCCTGTCTATTTTGTACCTACCAATTTTGTACTTCTTAATCCCTGCACATTTCCCCCCATGCTCCCCCTTTCCCCTCCCAGCTGATGACCCTCCAAATGATCTCCATATCTATGATTCTGTTCCTGTTCTGCTTGTTTGCTTAGTTTGTTTTATAGATTCAGTTGTTGATAGTTGTGCATTTGTTGCCATTTTAATGTTCATAATTTTGATCTTCTTTTTCTTATTTAGTTCCTTTTAACATTTCATATAATAGTGGCTTGGTGATGATGAACTCCTTTAGTTTTACCTTGTCTGGGAAGCACTTTATCTGCCCTTCCATTCTAAATGATAGTTTTGCTGGACAGAGTCATCTAGGTTGTAGGTCCCTGCTTTTCATTACTTTGAATATTTTTTTGCCAGTCCCTTCTTGCCTGCAAAGTTTCTTTTGAGAAATCAGCTGACAGTCTTATGGGCACTCCTTTGTGGGTAAATCTCTGCTTTTCTCTTGCTGCTTTTAAGATTCTCTTTTTATCTTTAAACTTTGGCATTTTAATTATGATATGTCTTGGTGTGGACCTCTTTGATTCCAACTTGACTCCCTGTGCTTCCTGGAGTTGTTTGTCTAGTTTCTTCACCAAATTAAGGATATTTTCTTTCATTATTTTTTTCAAATAAGTTTTACTCTTCCTTTTCTCCTTCGGCACCCCTATGATTTGTATGTTGGTATATTTGGAAACGTCCCAGAGGCTCCTTATTCTACTCTTATTTTTTAAATTCTTTTTTCTTCTTGCTAATCTGATTGAATGCATTTTTCTTCCTTATGTTCCAACTGTTGATTTGAATCTTGGCTTCATCCCCTGCACTGTTGGTTCCCTGTAGATTTTCCTTTGTTTCACTTAATGTAACTTCCATTTCTGCCTGGGTCTTTTTTATGCTTTGCAGTGCCCAGTGATTTCTTTGAGCATCCTGATAAACAGTGTTTTGAACTCTGCATCTGATAGGTTGCTTATCTCCATTTCATTTAGTTCTTTTCCTGGAGCTTTGTTCTGTTCTTTCATTTGGGCCATATTTCTTTGCCTTCTCAATTTGGTAGTGTCCCTGTGTTTGTTTCTGTGTATGAGGTAGAGCTGCTTTGACCCCCTGTCTTAGTAGCAGGGCCTATTGTAGAAAAGGCATCCATCTGGATGAATGTGGCTTCTTTAAATCCTTGGTTGTTCAGACTTCCATACAGCTCAATTTTCTGACAAATATGGGTGATGTTTGTTTTGTAGTATAGTTGTAATTTTTGCTGTAGTTGTGCATGGAGGCGAAGTGTGTTTACCTATGCCTCCGTCTTGGCCAGAAGTCTCTTAATCTGTCATCAGTGGATTCAAGGAAACACAGATGGCTGTCCCAAAAAGTAGGAAGAGCACAGTAATGGACAATCCAAGTAGGTGTTTCTCAGAAATCCAAGACTGCCTCTAGGAAGCCTGTACAGAGCTTAAGCAAGGTGTTCTTTCCCTGAGGTCCATGGGCTCTCAGACTATCTTCTAACTGAAGATTTTTCACTAATCTCAAATTGAAAGTTATCATTTTTCTGCCCACAGCCAGGTGCATGGTCCTGGCAGTGGCCCTTACACGTGCCTTGCCACAGCCAAGCTGTCTTTTGATGGCTTTACTCCTGGCAATTCCATTGAGTGCCTACAGGAGCCAGACAGGAGCTGGATGAGAGGAGGGCTTACCCATGGGACCAAGTCCCTGCCCTCTGGGCATTCAGGACATGACAGTGTCTGGTGGGCCCCTCAGACGGGCTGTGTGGCCGAGGCCCTTTGGAAGGTGGCTGGCTGGAGTGTCTTGGTGGTAGGCCCGGCAGGATTCATTCTCCCCATCTTGAGAACCACATGTCAGGGAAGGGAGGAAAGAATGTCCTGATTTGAACGTGGCAGCTGTCCTGTGAGCTGGATTATTGTCACCACCCTCACTTCCCAGAGCAGACAGTGCACCAGAAAGTTTGTCATTTTCTGAAACCCATGCGGCTGCTGGAGGTGAAGGCCGTCAGCCTCCACACAACGGTTCCTTCCGCTCCTGCTCACACACTGCTGCACGAAAGCTGGTGTGATCTTCAGAAAACGTGAAACGTCACATTAACCAAACTGAAGACTTTTTATACTTTAAAAAATTTCTAAGACACCCTCCTCCAGGAGCATCTGTACAGCTCTGGGCCATGTCACGACTGGAGTGCTGTGGGAAAGGCCACCCATCCTTGCATCCCCTGCCTCAGAGGCACCCACATCGATGTCCCTTCTGAGGCAAATCAGTGTGGCGTAAGTTAACAAACCTGTGAAAATGAAGCTCTGGCTCTCATTAAAATGAAAGCTACTGATTTGCTTTGTCATCCTTTGAGGAAAGTTTCCCGTGACCTACTGGGTCCCGAGTCATCCCAAAGCCTACAAAGCCATCTTGCACTATGAGACTCCCAAACTCTTCTTTAAATATTATTAAATTTATAAAATTGTGAGTGGAATGACTTTGATCTGGTATTCCAATACAGAAAATCCTCATTAACTGAGGTGTCACTGATTCACAAGAAGAGGAGAAATCTGGGCTTGAGGTGGGCTGAAGTCGACTTTCGAGTTTGTATTTTTCTGAAAGTCAAGTGCTGGCAGTTACAGGAACTCATCTTGCTTCTGATGCAGAGTTACATTGGCACTTAACCCCTGGGTTGCTTCAGATGCTCCCCGCCTCTCACCCTCGTTGCCTCCTCAGCAGCTCTGCTCACCATCTCGGCTCCATTGCCCCAGCCCCCAGCTCTCTGCTGCCTAATCGAGTCTCCATAGTGCAGCCAGACGATACACAGAAGCCCCAGTCTGCTCGTGTAGCTCACCTGGGAGACCCTGTGCACACTCTCCACTGCGTACGGGGCAGAATCGATCTTGCTCAGGCTTACAAGACCCTTTCTGTCCCACACGGGCCTCTCTGTCCAGCCTGATCCCTCTTCACCGACATCTGGATTCTGAAATGGCCTAACGCACATTAACCACCATCCTTTCCCCAACAGGACTTACTCTTCCTCATCTGGAGGGTCTGCTATGCTGGCCCCACCAATGAAAATGGTCCCCTCCCACCCTGCCCGCCCTGCTGCCACCTTTGCAGATTCTCCTGGCTGACTCCTATTCCTGCTCAGATCTAAACTCAGATGAAATCTTCACATCCTCTAGGAAGGTTTGCCTGATTCTGCAGTCCCAGATAGGACTGACTCCGTTATGTTCTCAAGGGCTCCTGTACCCCTCCCCCGACTGCTGACCTGTCAGTGGGAGTCACTGCATAGTAGAGTCCCCATCCACATTATCTGAATAAATAAGGCATTGTGATAAATGCCTGGAGGAAACTGCAGATGGACACACTGCGTACGAAAGCTGAGGCTCGATTTCAGTGATTGCCCCAATCAGTGGGGTTCTAACTTCATGCCAGACTTGACCCACCTGCGTCTCCAGCAGCACTAGCGCAATGCCTAGGGCAGGCACTAAGGCAGGCTCAGTGATCAGTAAGCATCTGCAGGAATGGTGTCTGGGACACGCTGGGTCTGGCCTCACGGCACGTGGTTCTCTGGGAGCCGGAATCAGGGGTTTCCACGGGGCTGTGGAAGGTGCTCAGCAAGCTCCAATGACCTAAAAGTGGGTCCCACTGTCTCCGTTTTTGTCCTCATCTCTAGGGTCACCTCAGGAAGGATTGGGAGAAAGTCAAAACAGCTGGGTGATTCCATTAACAACCAATAATCTGGGGATGCTGCTGAATGCTTTTGAAACTGAAGTAGCAATAACTCCCCACGGGTCCATTAACCTGTAGCCAAAATTAGATTATGTAGAAATAACATTAAATAAAGAGCCACAGTCCTCAGTTAATTGAAAGGCAAACTTGTAAATTATGAGATCGTTCTCTTTGAAAGGTGGAATATTCCATCACCCCAAGACCTGTGGGACCACTTCTGAGTGTCCAGCTTGAGGTTCATTTTAGAGAAAACACATTTCCTGCAGGGGCACTTTAGAAATTTATTTCTTGTAGAAAACAGTTTAAAAGTGGGAAAAGCTTTGTAATGAGACCCACGTAAGGTAGGTTTAAGTCTTGGTTCTGCCATGTACTAGCTCTGTGACCTCAGGGAAGTTCTTCAATTTCTCTGAGCTCCAGCAGTCTTGTCTGTCAATGGGGTGCGGTGGCCGTGGTAGTAGTCTGCCAGGTGTCTGCCAGTCTCTCAAGGGAGGTGGGCACAGAACTGGATCACTATGATACAAGGAGGAAGAACACTGACAGAGCACTGGGGGCAGCTGGGAGGGCCAGCTCACTGGCAGAAGGAACAGGAGCAAGTGGATGAAGGGGTGGGTCCCTGGTCCTGGTCCCTGAAGCCACATTTACTAGCACTAGCTCCTGATCCCTAAAAATGCAGGGGATGGAGGCAGTTTACTGATCGAACACCCTCTGTCCTGCTCTTACTGCTGTCCAAGCTTCTATGTTTATTTCCTCCTCCCTTCCTACAAAAATCCCCGTATTCCTTCCCATCTTGGTTTCTCAGTGGCCGTTCAGCCAGGGTTGAGGGGAACAGATCTTGTTCTGTCCCTTCCCGATGGCACCAGAGGACAGGACATTGTCTCCATGTCCCTCAGGCAGATGGCAGGGCGTGTCGTGGGTTTTCACAGGGAAGCACTCTGTCCTTGCTCCCGAGTCCCCTGTCATGGAAGGCATCCAGAGAGTCTGGAGCTCCGCCCCTGCCTTTTCAAAACAGGAGCATGCGTGACTCACAGAATCACACAGTTTACTTTCGGGTTTGGACTTTGCTTCCACCTAAATGAAGAGCCAGACTTTTTCACATGCAACCTGCCCCTCCTTCGGTCATTCTCTGTCTTCACAGGGGACACTGCTGTCAACCCGTCAACCAAGGAAAACCCTGGCAGTCATTGTAACCTCTTTGTACCCTTCTGACCCACCCAGCCCTCTGCCCACCACACGCAGGAATGCCAGGTCCTACACCATGTCAGGATAGAATTCCTCCCGCGTCGGCCCCTCCCCCATCTACGGCCCTTTGCAGGTCTTTTCTCACCCGGTAAAGCTCAGTGACCCTTCGACTGGTCACCCTTCTGGGGAGTTTTCCCTAAATCAGTGAGATGACCTCTCAACACCACAGTGGATACTTTAAAGGACCACCATTTCCTAAGAGAAGTGACGCTTCACAGTAGCACCTGTCTGAGCCAAGCATCTCCAACCCTCAGGATACCTCTCCAAGAGAAGTCTTGTTGTCCCAAGTTCATGGCCAGGAAGTGGCCCAGCTGGACCTCCAGCACAGCGGGATGATGCGACTGCACCGCCGTGACCTAGCCACTACACCACCCCGGCTCCCAGATGCCGTCCAGCCTCCCTGGCACCAGATACATACAGCCTTGCTTCCTGCCTCGAGACACGCCTCGCACCCTGCTCAGCAGACACACAGCCCTGCCTGCAGCTCACCAATCCCTGACGTGGCTTTGCATCCCACACTCCAGCACGCTCCCCCTCTGTCCCGAAGCCTTCCTCTTTCCAGCTGTCCTTCCACACCCAGTCACTCAGCAGCTAAGATTAGAACTCAGGACTTCCTCCCTCCTACCGCCCTTCCACGTGGACACTGTTGGCGTCATTCCAGGCTGTGAGGCCGCCACCGGACTGGATGGGGATGGGAAGCCACCCCGGGGACCGCTTCCTGGGTAGCTACAGGGATAGGCCTCTGTTGGTTCTTTCGGTGCAATTACTGCAAGGTTTAGTGTTTGAAATGTACAGGAAACAGGACTTGAGTTTCCAGTCAGACTCATTATTACACTCCTGAGTTACAATGAGGCAGCGGCTTCAGAAGCACCACGCTGTCCCACGGAGCCGCAGGGCCCAGGGGGGCTCGATGTTACCTTCAAGGGGCCTCACTGCGGGGCTGGCGCGTGCTGTTTCTTGAGGAATGAAGTCATCTGCTTGAATCTGTTAAGTGCTTCCGTGTGGGGAGCTAGTCTTGCTCTCCGTGGTGAACGACTCAATGAAAGGCAGGATGGATGGGGGGTGCGTGCACCATGCCGCCAGGCTTGTCGCTACCAAGTTTCAGGACAAAAGAGAAAAAGGGGGGAGAAAAGCTTGTCTTTACAAAGTTGATAAAGATGAAAATGCTGGCTGCTGACCAAGGCCTCTATGGATTCAGAAGCTGGCACGCTCCTTCTGTTGATGGAGGAGGCTGGGTGTGGAAGCTGGGCTCTGCCACCCACACGTGAGTGGGACGTGGGGGGACCGCTCTGGAGCCAAGGCCCCTGGTTCTGGTTCAGGCCTGCAGCCGGGCTGCCGCGGGACCCCTGGGGGTCCCTGGGCCTCTGTGTGACTCGCACCCCTGTTCTAGGAACCAAGGACTGAAGACCCTATCTTCCTAATTGTCACAGTTTTAATGTGTTCAACACAGCGCTTGTTTTCTAATTTAATGTTTTTTTTTTTAAAACTTAATCCCATTTTAAAGCTTTGCCATTTCCTAGGGAATAATATCCACAAAATAATGGGTTTCATTTGCTAATGACATGTTCTCACATGGCATCAGCTGGAAGGCCCTTGGTTAAAAGCAATGGAAAAGAGTCCCCCCTGTCCTGGAGGGATGTTGGGCCCTGAGACAGCCTTCAGGAGGCTGGACAGTCAGGCTGATGGGGCTCGAAGGCAGCAGGTTATCCAGGATGCTCCGGCCGACTGGACAGCTGGGCCACGGCTACTGCAGAGCCACCCTCGGCTCCGCAGAGCACCCGGCGTGCCATGGCCGCTGCCCAGAGATGCCCACTGGCCACGCCCCAGCCATCGCTATGTCATCTGCTCAGGATCAAACATCCTCTGGAGAGTATCTGGTGGGCAACCCCAAGTCACATCTAGACCCTGACTGCCCTGGGACCGTGTGGGGAGAAAGTCCAGTGCCTTCAACTCCCCCAGGTGGTCAGTGACCCCTAGGTGGCCGGTGACCCCTTAGACAACACGAAATGGGAGATTCCCCAGCAGGGAGAGCAAGGCGCTGATTGGAAGGCAGATCGAAAGATGGATAGGGGAAAAAAACACAAAGCGAAACAAAACACCAAAAAAGAAATATCTGTTATACTCATTGAAATAAAGACATGACTATGAAAATAGGAAGTCCATTTATGTAGCAGCACATCGTACGTTTCTGAACCAACTGACCCTCGGACCGCCCTCAGGAGGAAGCGCTGTGCCCATCCGCGGAAGGACCCTGCGTCCGCGGAAGGACCCCGCGGCTTCGGCCTTTGTTGCGTGTGAGTGACTTCTAACGCCTCCACGATGGTGGTAGAATGTCCAGACCCATCTGCACCTTCCTGCGAAACGTGGCCCCGGGCTGTCTCTGCTTGGCAGCTGTTCTTCGCTTGCAGCTGCAGAACTTGCACAGAGAACCGTTCTCTGACTCTTCCACTTCGCCTCTCCACCCCCACTGGCCGTTTTCTGTGAGGATCTCACCTTTGAGGGAGGGGCGAAGGTGAAGACGGTGAAGGTCAACTCAAAATTTTCACTTAGGTAGGATCTGAATTTCTCTACAACACCTACATAATTCTTCAGGCCCTTGAAAAACAACATTTCTATTATTTTTCTTTCTTTTTTTGGTAACAGTTGATGTTCAATATTGTGTTAGTTTCAGGTGTAGGGCATCGTGGCCAGGCACCTGTACGTCTTAGAAAGTGGTCACCCTGGTAAGTCTAGTGCCCCCTGGTGCCGTTCGTAGTTATTACAGTATTATCGACTGCACCCCTATGCTCTGCTCTACACCCCCATGACTGTTTTGTAATTGCCAGCTCCCCAAACCCCCTCCCGTCTGGCAACCATTCCTTTGTTTTCTGTATCTATGAGTCCATTCCTGTTTTGTAAAAGCTGTATTTTAAAATCAAATGAAGGGTTGAGCTATAGATGTACCAACTAGTCATGCTTCTAGCTGATGTTTCTGCACGGCGCCCTCGAACCCGGTCCTCCAGGCAGCGGGGAGGCCACGACGGCTCTCGAGGAGGAGGCGGGATTGGCCGCAGCCCTGGGCAGCCCCGTTTTCCTCGCCTGCGCCCCCCAGTGCCCACGTGCTCCATGCCTTTCTTGCCAGCCATCAGGGGTTTTCTTTAATTTTCTCTTCGCCAGGCACTCAACACTCAAAGTTATTTCTCTCTTAAGGTCTTTGTTGTTTTCCTCTTTTCAGACAAAAATTGGTTTCTGAAACCGTTTCTTCCCTGCTGCTTGCTGAGCCTCCAGAGAGGGTCTTACCGCTGAAGAGATTTATTTCCTCCTCCCCTCGCCCCCACCCCGGTGGTGAGAGTTAGTGGGGAACACTGTGCTGAGAACTAGGGGACCAGGCATCTGGCCCTAATCTTGCTGGCCTGGGGAGTCGCCCTCTCTGACCCCAGCTCCCCACTAACAGTGTAGAGAGGTCAAAGCGGAGGTCTGCTCAGTTCGGGGACACGGGAGTGTGTGTATCTGGGGCATGACACAGGCCAGGAGCCACTGGGCTGGGATCTCCGAGGGGGCGGAGCTTCGAGGAGCCCCTTGTGAATATCCAGGCGCTGGCACTGGCCCTGGCACATGGTGGGTGGCCAGTCCATGGCCACTGGGTAGGGCGTCAGTGCCAGCGGCAGTTGGGAACAGTTGGGTCTAAAGATGGTAAATAGAGAGTCCACTGGAGAAGCAAAAAGAAGGAGACCAAGCGTACTGCAAACACCCTACAGTACCCAGGACAGCCCACAGCAAAGGACGATCTGACCCAAACTGCCCTCAGGGTCACCGTAAAGGCAGGCACTGCAAAACGGCTGGGCTGCGGGCTCATAACTCGGGAGAATGGGGTGCTGGGAACAGCCACCTCCTCTCATTGGCCTGAGGATACTCGTGCGTTTTCTTTTTGGTCCCCTGTGTGGAGCCCTTAGTGGCTCCCTGGGCCTCCAACCTCCAGCTTCCAGATGCCCCGGTCCCTGCATGAGCTTGTCTGTTTCGCCAGCCTCGCTCCCGGTGAGCCTGTCTTCTCTGACTTTATACTCTGGACGCGTGTGTGCGTGCAGACACACGAATCGTTTCTCGATTTAAAAAAGACTGCTCACCCCTTCACGTGAGCTGTTCTCAATTTCTTGTCTTCTCCCTCTGCCTTGTCTATACCCACGTTGCCCTTGCCCTTGCCCTTCACCGTTTCTATCAGGGTCTCCACCCCTCCTCAGCCCTTCATGCCTCTCCCAGGCAGGTTTGCCCTCCCGTCCGTCCTCCACACTGGAGTGTCCTTTGGCTGGCTCACCTCATGCTGGGCTACACGGCCCTTTTCCCTTCGCCATCTATTTCCCAGGCAGGACTGTGAGCACCAAGTAGAACAAAGGCTTGTCTTACATGTCTCCAGAGCAGCAGGCCTAGACTAAGTGCTCAAGGAACAAGAACTGCGAGACTTCACAACCCCAGGCACAGGGCCGTGAGTGCACAGAGGAGAGAAGGCACCCCCTACCTGCTCCCTATGTTTGTAAATGTCTTAAGGAGGGGGACTTTATCCATGGCCGCTGAGGTGAAGAGCTTCAGTTGTAGGTTATTTCTATCAGGTATTTACACTTTAGTATGAATTTGACTCTTCATTGCCTGCCTCTCAAGGATATTGGCCTCTTAAGTTTCTCTCCTTGAGGACTTCAAAGCTTGTTCAGGATCGTGCATCCACAGGCAGGAGAGTGGAGAGCAGAGGAGGGGTGTGGAGAGTAGGCTAACGGGTGGTCAGCTTCTCTGAAAGGATCAGTTTAGCCTCACAGTTCACGCCTCACCTTGGCCTCTCTTCCCATCTCAGAGGTCCTTTCCCTGTGCATTCCACTCTCCCTCTGGCCCTCCAGGAGACAAGGGTCTCCAGGGCAGTTTCCTCACAGTGATCCGCCAGAGGCAGCTTGTTTCCTTGTTTGTGTGCGGAGACACAGCCCTCACTTGGAGGGAAGTGGGAACAAACAGGCCTGTGGCAGTTTCTTTCTCGAGGGGCCTTCCAGGAACACTCTCCCCTCCCCCTGCCCCCCTCCCCCGCAGCACTTTGCGGCAGCACCGAGTGGGTCACAGGGGGATCACAGGTCTACCTCAGAGTCCTGGCTGCACTGCCCGCTCCCTCGCTCTGCCACATTCCGCTCTGGTTTCTATACTCCGCCCTGCCATCCGGTCAAGCCAACGTATCAATTCAGTCAATGAATTCCGGCCAGGCTCCTCAGCTGCTGAGACGCTGAGACAAAGTTTGTGGAAGGCATTGAGTGAGACGAGGTGGGAGGGGGCAAAGGGGCTTGTTCCAGAAGGCCTCCCACCATGCTCTGATCCACAGGGATGGGTTCCTTCTTGGGAGAGCACCAGGGTGCGGGGATGGCATGGTGCTTAGGCTGCAGCCCACCCGCCTCAGACATCAGGAATCAAACCCAGATGCCACCTTGGGAGTTTCAACACGGCCCCTGGGATCCACTGACCAGCCACCAGCAGCAGAAGGAAGCCCTGTGCCTGTCTGGGAGGAAGCAGCCCAGCTTCGGAGTCAAGGCTGTGTGCTTTGAATCCTGGTTCCTATGTAACATTAAGCATGTTGCACATTCTCTTTAAACCTTCTGCCTCTGTGTACAGAATATACTTTAACCCACCTCCCAGGTTTCCTGTGATAAATGTTACTCAATATTCTAGAAGTTATTCCATGTCACATAGTAGGTGCTTCATAAATGCTCGTTTTTATTAACAGACCTAGTTCCAATCAGACCTCCCTCTGATCCTCAGATTTCACCGTCTGTAAAATACTGTCATTAGCACCATTCTGACCGGGCTCTTTGAGGAATCGGAGTGCTGCCCCTATGTCATTCTGAGCTAGGAGACGTGAACTCAGGACTGTCTGCTGCCCTGACCCGCTCTCTCATCATTCTCCTCTCCCCACAGCTGAACCACGGGGCTCCCAGCCGAAGGTCCACCCTGCCTCAGTTTCCCTTTCACCCTCTGGCTCATTTTGAGACTCAGGCTGAGCTGGGAAAGGGTCATTGTCTTCAAGCAAACCAAAGTGCTAGATTTTTCTCCGAAGTGTGTGTGCGCATGCATGCGTGTGTGTGCGCGTGTGTGTGCTGGGGGAATGGAGGCCAGGGCCCAGATCCTCCTGGACACTCTTGGGGGTCTGTTCTTCCCTAGCCCCCTCAGGGCCTTCAGTACCTCAAGGGAATAAATGTCCCCACTGCATGTCCCCTGGGGGGGAGGACAGCAACAGAGGTCAGCAGCTCCCCATCTATTGTGGACTGCAGTTCCTTCTTGCCCGCAGTGGACCCCACTGGGGCAGACAGGGTGGGCAAGCAGAGCTATCACAGTTTAAGGAGGCCCCCCTCTCTGGGCCTCCGTGGCCCGTTGTGCATGGGAGAAGGAGGGCCTCCTTAAATGGAACATGTTCCCGCCCTGGCAGGTCAGGAAGGAACTCCGGAGGTTCACCCCAGTCAGGGGCCAACATTGCAGCTGTGGGCTTGCCAGCCAAGCCTTCCGTTTTCAAATTCCGCCACCGCCACCACCCCCACCATCACGTAACTCACCTTTGATGTTTTCCACGTCTGGCAGTTGGGGACAGTAACAGTGCTGCCCTCCTAGTGGGGTGTGAGGGTTCAATCGCGGGCTGCGTGAGTGATAACCAGGGACGCATTGGTAAGAATCAAAGCGCATTTTTGATTGGTCTGCCCAATATTGAAAACAATAGGCCCCCAGGAGAAGAGAAAGGGATCGAGTTCCTATCAGGTGCAGGTACTGTGCTAGGTGCTTTGCATATTTCTTCCCATTTTAAGTCTCAGAACTATTCCGTAGAGCACAGCGGTCCCCACTGAGAGGCTAAGGACTGGATGCGTGGTCCCTTCAGCTGCCTGTTTGTCAGAGTTGCCTGCGTGGTCTCTTAAACATGCACCTGGGGAGCACCACTCTTCGGCTGGCGTTGGCTGGAAATCTGTACTTTCAGCAGGCAGCCCGGAGCAGCACGAGCTACCGGGTTTGGCACGCAGGAGGCAGGTCGACCTTGAAGGTCCCTTTCGCCTCCCACGTCTAAATGTAGCCTCATGAGACAGCGAGAAAAGGACCAAATCGCAAGAATAAAGTATCTGGCTAAGAAAAGTCTGGCACTTTCGAAGGGACATATAATTAAAGCCCAATAGATCAAAATTCCTTTAAGAAATGAGTGCTACAAAGATTGAGGCACATGTGGTACAGCTTCCTGAAGGGCTGCTCTAAGATTGATAAGCAGAGGATAAATCAGCCATGACCAGAGAGAACGAGATGGGTGTCGTCACTCCCGTCTTGCGGTGGAAGGTAAAGTGGGCAGGAAAGGGTGGTTGGCAGCCCCTGGTGATGAAAAAGAAGACCCCCCTCCCAGGGGCAGGGAGCTGGGGTTGTCCGCAGGGGTCCAGGGGCCTGGTGTGTCCGGCCCATTTCTTGGGTGGGTTTTTTTTTATCACAGAAAATGAGCATGGAACTTGGAGTAATTAGGAGGTAATGAAGTTGTCAGAATAAGCTATTGACCAAAGAGCAGGCAGGGGAATAGATGAAAAATTTAAACATTTCCAATTTAGCCGATCCAGAAGCTTCGTCTCCTTTGTCCATCTGGGAATTATCCTTAGTGCCTAATGAATGGGTTTTTCTGGGCAAAGCAGGAAGTATCCCAGAAGACAAAGGATGAGGAATTGGAATCAAAGTCCAAAATGGTAATAATGGTAGTAGTAGAAATTATAATTACTCCCTCTCCTTTCTATGCGTCTCTGCGAAGCACTTGAACATATATTACCGTGTTCAATTTGCACAGAAACTTAAGGGGGAGGAAGAAACACCTGCAGACATAAGTGTGGAAAGTCAAGGTCAGAGAATGCAATGCTGTGCCTAAGGGTTGCATGACTTCTGCACAATTACACTCCCGAGTGCGGTGAATTTCCAGGAGAGCCATAGAATACTCCCTACGTGTACCTGACCCCAGAGCGCTCTTCTGAGGGAATGTCTTCTATGGCACACTTCGGGGACCGCAGCTCTGCTGGCGGGGACCAGCCACCAGCCTGTCACTATGATCATTTTAATCACCATGGGTATTTAACTCATAACTCTTATCTCAATTTCTAATAGCTGGCAACTCTACAGTAATCTCACGCCTTCACTCATACGATCACAGTCATTAACCATTAATTATAAGATGATTGGCAGTAGGTGAACCTTAGTCCACAGCAATTACATGTCAGTCCTGAAAGGAGGTCAAGAGGGTGGACCTGTGGGACAAGCGCTCAGATGGGGCTCAGACAACCCAGATCTGGTCCTGGCTTTGTCAAAGGTGTGTGACTTGGGGCGAGTAGCAAAACTCCCGATCCTTGGTTCCTTTTGGCTAACTGAGCTGTTTGATTTGACCTTGGTGTATAAGCTAACAAGGCCCCTCAGCTACATGGCAAGGAGAGAAGAAACATTCCCAACCTCAGTAGCTCTGCTGCCTATATCTGGTTAGTGCCAGCTGACATGCATTGTTCTCTTGCTGTCTGCCAGGCACTGTCTTAATGGTCCACTGTTGTCATGCCCACGACAGCCAGCGGCCAGTGCTCCAGATAAATCAGAGAGATGAAGTGGGGACTCAGTGGGGAGACTTAATTCTATGCAGTCTCCAGCTTTAACATTCTCTGTGTAGCAGCGGCCCTCCACACACTAGCACACCAGAAGTGTGTGTGTGTGCACCAGGTGCACACGTGTGTGGATGCATCTTCGTGTGTCAGGAATGAAAAGTAATATGTTGCAAGAGCTTAAGTGAGAATCGGGGATCAGACGAGCTGGAGGAGTTGAGAGAAAGGAGACCATCTTTTCCTGAGGAAGGTTGTCGGGTCAGCAGCTTGAGGGTGTTCTTTGCTCAGCCAGAGTGTCTCCGTCCATAATGAGAGGCAGGCTCCCGAAGGGTGAGAGCAAGTCAACAGCCCGGAGGCTGAGCATCGATTCTATCAGCGTGGTTGTTCAGAGCTCGGACCGGAAAAGTGGCTCCAGCGCTTCCTTGTCCAGATGCTGCCTGGAGTCCCGGAGAAACCAGGTCCTGGATTAATGTGCTCTCACTACGGGTCTAGTCTGTCCCCGCATGGAGGAAGAGAGCCCTTGAATTGAAGCAGTTCAACCTACAATATTTCTGAGCCTTTGAGCCTCCCTGAGGGGACGTGTGAAATACATCTAGAGATGATAATCCAACAATCTACACTGGACTCATTTGGAGATTATAAAGATGCTTCCAAAAATCTAAGGGTATAGGTGGCACAAACTCAAACTCCCTTTTCAAAAACCTGGTGAGATTTTGGCCAAGCAATATGGTAACTGAAGTTGGCGATACAGACTAAGCTGTCTTACTCTGGAGTTCCAGGACCCAGGGAAGGGCTCTGAGCCAAAACCCTTAAAACATGCCATTAGTCAAAGCCATAGATATCAATCTCAGTGTAACAGGCAAGTTCAGGGTCATGGATATGAGCCCCAGGCCAGGCCACATGTGAGTGGGAAAAATACTGCAAACAAACCATGGAGGATCCTTTAGGCAAGACCTGGCCCTCCCAGTAATTCTGCATGACACTCAGCAAGTCCTTCCCACTGACAGGGCTCAGTTGCCCATTGTAAAGAGTTGGTACCAGATAAACTATGGTAGATGCATAGCATGGGTCCTTCCACTCATCCTGTGGTTCCAACAATGACGTCGTCATTCTGTCAAAGCACTCTTTTCCACCAAGCCCAGAGGGTACCTCAGAACCTTTGTCACCACTTTCCTCCAAGGAACCATGCCACAGATGGCTTGGGTGCCCCGAGTCAGTAATATCAAAATTCCTTCCAGTGCAAAGAGACCTTTTAATTTTATGAAAAATAGGTTTCTTTGTGTTAAAGCACTTTGTTAGTGTCATTTTCTCCTCATTAGATTAGTGCCACCATCGTGTGCTTCCTTCAGGCTGAGGATTGTTGTCCCTAGTGGCCTCACCATGAGTCATCCATCTCAAGGTATCTGCACCTTCAAGTCACCTGCAACCCAAAGTCCTGATGCCAGGAGCCACCTCCCTGGTGAAGAACACACAGGGAAGACAAAGTCATAGGTGTTGACAGGCACCTTACTGACTAAATCTTGGCCGCTTTTGCCACCACACACCTTTTTAATCGAACTTCCTGGGAGACCGGGTCCTCTGTGATGTCTTGAGGAATGTGCTTGCCTGGAAGCCTTGTGTGAAGGGCAGATCACAAGTCTCAGTGCTAATTATCCTCTGGAGGAAAGAGGAGAGAGATCTGGCCAGCAGCTGCTTCTATAATCTAGGTCAACTCTCCAGAGCTGGTCTTTTGCTATTTCAGTTTCCTTGAGGTCATAATCAGGAGGAACCTATAAACTCTTGGTAAACTGTGCCCTAAGTGAACAGAACACCCGATTTCCAGTAAGCTTTTCAGAGCCCTCCTCTCAAAGGGCAAGAGGAAAATGGTAGCTAAATGAGTTAATATGAAGGAATTCAGAACAACCAAAGATGCTTGGGGGGAAAAGCATATGTAACACTATGGCCTCTGTTGTATTACTGTGTAATTTTTTTTTTTGTTTTAGTTGCTTAACACAGCAGCCATTATTTTTTGCCCAGGCTTCTGTGGGTCAGGGGTGCAGGTTGGGCTCAGCAGAGATGGTTCTTCTCGGCTCCACATGGTGTCAGCTCGGGCAGCTTGACTGGGGCTGGAGCATCTCACTCACATGTCTGGGGTGCGGGTGCTGGCGAGCAGCTGGGAGCTCACCTCATCACCTCCAGACCTCTTTCTGTCCAGAAGAAGGTCTCTCATCAATCAGGACCAGACCAGGCCTTTTTACATGGTGGCTGGCTTCTAAGAGTCCACACTGTTTTCGAAGCCTGCCTTTGTACTCCCCCTGACACATCAGTCTGAGGAGGACCCTCAGGATGTTGTAGGCACCAGTCGCAATGGTAAGGAAAAAGAGTCTTTGGTTCTTACTCTTACCATTGGGATCTGATGACTCCCACTTCTCAGGCTTCATCTGGTTCAGACATTCAGAATAATGAGGATGCCTAGACTGGGAAAGCATTGCGTAACCTTTGTTAACTTGTTTTCTTTGGCATATGGTTAGGGTAGAAAAGTCTCAATGTGTGTCAGTGTGAGATTCCTCCAAACTTCTCCCCAGGACATGGCATTATGAGTGTGAACCATATGTCAGCGAGAAGCCCATCGTTCAAGTCCACTGCCCACATGTACTGTCTCTGAGTTTATCTTATTACCCACCTGGCTGCAGACTCCAACAGCTGTTCAATTCCCTCTAAAGAATCCGCTTGTACCAAAGCGTTAGTGAGCAATGTGGATTAACTGACAATTATGGAATGGAGAAAATTTACATAGCACAACCCTCAGCAAAATTAAGAAAATATATGTATCCCCTGTTAGACATTTATCTTTCCCGAAGTCCCTTCTCCACAGGCTCCCTGGGAGCTCCGCCCCTCTCCTATTTCCTCCCACTGTGTCCGGGCTTCCTGGCTGCTCTCTCTTCTCCGCCATATGTCACCAGGCTCTTCAAGTGCCTCTTGCCTTTGTCATCCAGAACAATGTAGCTCCTTCCTCCTAAATCCTTGGCTTTCCTTAGTAAAATATTTTCCCCCTGTTTTGAGAACTCAGCCCATGAAAACCACAGGGCAGAAAAAAAAGAACGTTCTGACCCAGTTCTTCCCACCTGGGATCACCACCCTCATCCCAGCGAAGACAAGAGCAATGTCACGGGACACTGGAAGCAGGTTCAGTGGCCCAGACCTGTTCATTTATTCATTTAGTGAATAAACACTTTTTGGGAGGCTTCCTCTCTGCCATCATTCATACAAGGGTGAACAGCACATGTTGGCGTGAATCGCACATTCAGTACGTGGAAACAATTTCAAAGCACACCCGCAAATGGAATGATGCATAAGTGGATGTGAGTGATAGGAAAGGAAGAGCGTGTTGTGATAGGAGATGGGGAAGCTTCGTGCATAGTGAGCTGTGAAGGGCCTCGTGGGGGTGGGGCATGGAGGCTGAAAGCTGGGGAGGGGAAGGAGGGTCCCTTCTCTTGCCAAGCTCTTGTCTCCATCCTGCCGTCTTCCTGTTCTCAGTGGAACAAGCCCAAGGAATGTTCAAAAATATAAAAAGACAATATCAACACAAGAGTTTAAGCTGGCCAAGAAACTTGGTGTGTTCCAGAGAAGTGGGATAGAGGAGATGGGGGAATGGCTCTGATCAAGGCTGAGCCCTGATTGTTGGGTTCAGTTGGGGAAGTAGAGTCTCTGCATGTGGTGTGGGAATAAGGGAATAATCCAATTGTTGCCAGAATTGGATCTCACACATGGGGGAGGCACTGGCAATGGGTGTCTGCAAGGAGGGAGTTGAAGGACCAGAGAGACCACCACTAAAGCACAGGCTGGGTGGATGTGTCAGAACTGGTGTGGAAACCTGAAATCACATGCAAGTCCCCACAGTGGGACTGTGGGGGTGGGGGGTACAGGAGAGGGCTCTGTGAGCTGTCGTCTCCAGAGCCATCGAGTTTGTATCACCACTGCCCCAGAGGGGCCGGAGCCAAGTGCCCAGGTGGTGGTCAGCCGGGGAGATGAGCTGGTCGCAGAGAAGAGTGCAGGTAAGTGGGGCCTGCTGGCGTCCTGTGCACCTGTTCAATGCCAATGAGAGCCTTTGGGAGCAACACCTCTGCTTTCCTCCCACCCTCAGCTTCCCCTTGGCCAGCCCTGAAAGAGAACCATACAGCAAAGGGCATTCGGGAAACCAGCTCTCAGCACCCCGGGTAAGGGCATGGATTTCATCCTCATTGAAGGAGAGCCCACTCACCTTTCTGACTCCAGAGCCTTTTGGGAACCACATCAGTCCTCTCTGCTGCTTACCTTATCTCCTCTCTGCCCCTCCGCTACCACATTCCTTCTATGTCTGACTGTTAGGAACAGAGTTCCTAAGTCCTAAGTCCCATGACTATATGGTTGATGGTATTACAGTCCCCAAATATCAGCAGTGCTCTCCACAGGTGGATCGTACCTTCACATTCTCTTTCATACTTAATTGACTGGGTCATGTGACTTCCTTTGACCAATGAACCATGAGAAAAGGGGTGACTGCTGCAACTAAGCATTAAGATCTGTGTGTTGCTCCTCCATCACACCTTCTCCTTGGTTCCAAAACCAAGAGGAGGATATTTCTTCAGCCTGGGCCTTGAAATGAGGAAGATCAGAGAGCAGAGATTCAGCTCACCCAGAGCTGATGTTTACATGAACAAGACAGCACATTTGATGCTGTGAACCACTAAAACTTAGGGCTCACTTGTTACTGCAGCGTAAGTTAACCAGGGCAAGACATTTCCTTCATGGCCTTATGGGGTAGTTAAATGTCAGGGGGTAGAAGATGAAACATTCCCTTTTAATATACAACAGAATTTTCTGTCGATGAAAGCTGTCTGAAGAGGGACGACTGCCTTCGTCAGTAGTAAATTCCTGAACAATGAAGTATTCCAAAGAAGCTGAGTTAGTACTTGTTTCCAATATTATACAGTCTTCTGAAGATCAGTAGTTCTTGGTGTTTGGGGAGATTTGAGTTCTGCAGTCAAACACACTTATCAGAAGATTTATTCCAGGCGAATTCCTTTTATGTTCTTCTGTGACACAATTTTGGGTCTCTTGGGGTCTCCCTTCACCGAATATGCTCCAGTTAATAATAATCAATAACAATAAAACAACAACTGCTGGTAGGTAGAAGCCTGTGGCTATGCTTCGCTCTTTACTGCCATCATCTCTTATAATCTTCAGCCCAGCCCTAGGGACAGGCGTTATTATACTCCTGTGCAGGTGTACAGATGGAGAAACCGAGGCTCCAAAAGCATAATAACCTAACCCAATTCACAGAGCCGGTACCAGGAAGAGGCTGTCTGACCATAAAGCTCAGCTCTTAACCCCTAATATACATGCTGCCTCCCAGTGTAGCTTGTCCCCTAGGTACCTGGGAGAATCAGAGGATGAGTCGACCCCTTTCTAGTCGAAAGAAAATATGCTGTGGTGCAGAAACGTCCGAGAGTGAGATAGAAATCCTGTGATGCAGTGTTTGAAGCAAGGGTGAGAATACGTTGGCACATCCTTCGGAAGCGCTGTGTCCACCAAGCACCCGGAGGTCCATTTGTGCACTTAGTGTACATTAAAGCCATCTGTGCATATGGGGAGCAGGAATCAATGGAGTAATTTATGGACATGATCTGGGGCACAGATGGAAAACATATTTTACTGTGTATGTCAACCCTGATGTTTTATAGATGCCCACCTTGAGGGCTGTGTTGAGAAGGATCCTGAGGGATGCTTATGAAGGCGAGGCATAGTCAACAAGCAATGTCAGCCCTGGCTGGTGTGGCTCAGTGGACTGAGCACAGGCCTGTGAACCAAAGGGTCGCTGGTTTGATTCCCAGTCAGGGCACATGCCTGGGTTGCAGGTCAGGTCCCCAGTAGGGGGCATGTAAGAGGCAACCACATATTGATGTTTTTCTCTCTCTCTTTTTGCCTCCCTTCCTCTCTCTCTGAAAATAAATAAATAAAATCTTTAAAAAAACCCCAAGCAATGTCTGCTAAAAGGGAGTAAGAGGGAAGCTGTTCTTTGTCTACCAAGCCTTTGCCATCCTCTCCTAGGGAACCCACCCCTTTGATCCAAGGAACAGAGCTTCTTCAAAAAAATGCTAAACTAATATTTAATTATTTCATAAAAAGGGATAAAAAACTCAAATTATTTTAGCACTTACTATTGGGCACATCCTATTGACAATGCAATGCAACACAATACAAATGGGTATTCGTGGTCCCACTTCACAGTCAGGAAGACGAAGGCTCGGCAAGGCCGGCTACCCCTCCCAAGACCCACAGCCAGTGAGTGGTAGAAACTGGTTCCCTCCCACTTTAGGCATGATGGCGTCTCGACGCCAGACCACAGCGCACTGCCTTCTAACGTGCTCAGAGCTCAGTGACATGTCCCCGTCCTTTTAGTCATTGTTGTGCTGTGATGATGGCCCAAATCCAGGATATCCAGCACCTCTCTGTTCCACTTTTCCTGTTCACTGGCGGGACACTCACCCCTCTTGCAACACAAATGTCTATGTGGCAAGACACGTGGTGCCGGACCGGATTGTGCCTCCAAAAGGTGCATGTTGGCATCACGACTCTGCATACGCTCTCGGCGTGGACAGCAGGCGGCAGGCAGGAGTGTGGCTCTGCATGTGACAAATATAGAGCTGCTGTCCTTACATCTCGAACAAGAGACCCGCAAGGGAGACGCCATGCAATAAATAATTTTTGCCATAACACATTCCTTCCCTTTGCATAAATTTAACACCCCGCTCTCTGTACAATATGCGATCTTACTGCTGACTCCCCGTAGACAGAAATAGCTCTGGTAAGATGGGATAAAAGACAAGTGGCAGAAAGGAAGGGAGACACGACATATTGGAGAACTTGACTTCAAGGCTGGCTTCTCTACAAAATGGATGTGACTTTCTGCATCCTTCACCAGTAACCTTACGCAAAGGACCACTGTCATGGAGCACCAGGCTGGTGGGATGCCCAAAGCATGAAATGAACTGCGGTTTGGATGCTTAAGATGCTGGGTCCCTGTTCCCTCTGCCAGGTGCTACCCTGCCGCCAGCCTCTGCCTTCCTCCTTTCCCCTGCAGCAACGGCCAGGGACCACTTCCCTCTCCTTAAATACACTACCCAGCACCAGCCTCAAGAGCCAACCCTGCCTCGGCTGGAAGGCTTCTGAGAAAGTCTAGGAAAAGTCATATATTCAGCTAGTCTGCCTCTGTGTTTTTGGCTCAGTTCAGATTGCTGTGGAACTTTGAAGGGGACAGGCAAATTAGATGGGGAGTCCTCCTTTTGAAGATCAGAGAACTAATGCAGAAGTCCACCTTAGATGTTTCAAATCCACCTAAATGCTTTGTCCTATATCATATATGCTCCAAACAGGGCCTCTTGGCCACTGGAAAATCTTTGTGTTGGGTAGTGCCCTGTGTTTCTTTGCTGTGGACAGGCTGTGTGATCTTGGTGTTCTGTTCTCCAGGGAGGGAGCACGCCGTTGGGGAAAAACCCCTTGTTCCTGCAGACAGAGGCCCCCTGATCAGGTAAGGGCCTCTGCTTGATGCTCCCTTCTTGCCAGAATCCTGGCCATAGCCCCTTTTCTCCTCTTGTATATTGTCCCTCTCCCTGCCCATGCCATTTTTGAGGGGAATGCCAGCTATAGTAACCCACCCTTCTCCACGCCCGAGCTTCTGTGTGACCACAAGATTCATATCCTCATCCCCTGGGCGAGGGGGGAACACGTGACTAAAGAGAGGAATCAAATCACTGGCGTTGAATTGGCCAGAAGTTTTTAGTTTCAAGTGACAAAATCTTCAATTTGAGTTTGTTGAGATGGAAAATAGAAAATAAAAGATATGGGACCACGTAAATTGAAAACCCAAAGTAGATACAATTCGGAAACAGTTAAATCAAGGATCTCAAGCTGGGCCGTCAGGTACGGCTCTCTGCCTGCGGACTCTGCTCTTCTTCACTCCCTCACCCGGGTCTGTCTGCATTCCTCTCCGTTCGCGTCACCATCAGTCACCCTCCCCCGTGTGATGGAAAAGGTGCCCACTAACAAGTCCAGGTTAGGTTACGACATTGACAATTGGGGGGAAGAAGGGCACTTCTGTCCCAACTGATGCAGTCCCAGAGCTGCCTCTCATTCGCTCAGCTCGTGTCTCTGGGCCCATCCCCAGCTGCAGTCAGACAGCGTGAACTACTCCCAGGTGGAGAGCTGTCGTGTGCGGCCGAACAGGAGGGGCTGATACCAGGGTCCCTTTCAGATGGGCCGTTGGCTGCGGCTTTGGTATATCCCGAGAGCCCGTAGGGAGCGGATAAGGCTCCCCGAAGACACACCAAGACATAAACATGGCTGAATGTGGGACGGTGATATAGAAGATAGAACCCGACCCCAGCTCACTTTCTCATCTCTCCAGAAAAAGAGACTAGCTACCTAATGTGGGGTTTGTGGCAAGTTCTGTGAGATATTGCCCCTGCCTGTATGGTGCATGCCTCTCTATGGTGAGCAGATGGACTCGGATTTTAAACATTTTATAGATGTTCTCTGCTGAGTGCTGAGCTCCATACCACATCCCCTCCTACCGCACTGCTGCTTGGCATCAAGGGTCGAAAGAGTCTCCTGGCTTCTGCTCCCATCATCCCAATGATCCAAGAAAAGCTGTGAATCTTGAGTGTGAACACCAATCATTAGCCCCTGTCGCATTCCAGTGACCTCAGGTTCCCATGCTCATCGCTCAGTTCCTGCCTAAGTCGTGCACTCCGGTTCCAGCTTTGATGGCTGACATATCAGCGACCCTAGGACTTTGTTTCTTTAGATGTTGAAGCTGGTGCTGGGGACTGCTGGGTGCTGGCCTTGCTGCAGGACGCTCATAATCTGCCAGACTGGTGAACGCCATCGAGTGGCAGACTCAGTCACCAGACTGCCCACCTGGCAGCTCCGCCAACGTCACCTCTACCCTGATGTGCCCAGACTGATTGCCCCAAATCTCTTCTCTCCAGTCTGCTCTTCCCCCAGGGCTCTCACTGGCAGTGGATGGCACCCCTCTCTTTCCATTCACCCAATCCAGAAACTCAGAGGCGTCTTTGACTCTTGCTTTGCTTACCTCCTGTACAGTCGGTCACCCAGTCCTACTGATCTGGCCCCCAGCCGCCACTCAGGACCATCTTCTTGTCTCTGTCTACACTTCCAGCACCTGTCCTGCGCCATCAGCATCTCCCACCCAGCTGTAGGTCTGTCTGTCTGCATCCCTTCCCTTCTCTGGCCCTGGTGTCACATAGCAACCAGAGCAGCCATTTCAAAGCAAATGTTGAGTTGTGCTGATCCCACACGTCACATCTACCAGTCTCTCCCCTTTGCCTCAGCCCGTGGTCATCCTCTAGTCTTAGATCAAATGTAGCGTCCTCAGTTCACCTTTCCCTGACCTCTTTCACAGCCTCCTGTACTTAATCTTCATAGTGTTTCTCAGAATTGCCGTGTATCAGTTGTTGGTGGTACCATTTCATTGACTGTCTGCTCGCCCAGCTCAATTAAAGTCTACAGAGTGTGTTCACTGTATCTGGGTTTCTCCTCCCATTTTCGCAGACCTAGCCCCCTACATGGTTGGCACTCAATAAATATTTAATGAATTAATTTTATGAGGGAATATCACAGGGCATTCAAGCAGTGTTTAAGCAGACAGAGCTTAAATAGTCATCATTCCTGAATATTGAAAAGAGAAACTATGTGTTTTGAAAGAAGTTGGACTTGATAATTCTTAAAGCTTCTCAGTAGCCCTCTTGGATTCTTTCTTAGTCTCAGCATTCGAATGCCAGACACTAGTCACCATTGCTCAGCGTCACAGCGGCGAACAGAAGACATTGGTGGTGACGTCAGCAGTGATGAGGTTGACCCGCCGCAGGCGGTACCCCTAGTTGTGATAGTGTGTCGCTGAGTCATTTATTTCCTCCTATTTTCAAGCCTTTTCTTCTGAATAGGAGAGAGGGGACGAAATATTATGGAACTGATTTATCATCATCTAAAAACATTTAAATCTACCAACCCAGTAAATTAGGGGATTGTTTTAGGCCTTAAAAAAGGACTCACCAGAGAGGCTCCTTGAAACAGCAAGCTCTCTGAGGGCGTTTACCATTGGATTTGATTTACGAAAATTTGACTTGCACACAGCAGCTATTCGGGAACGTATCGACTGTGTAAAGTGAGGTACATGGGGACATAACTGCCTTTAATCTTTTATAACAAAGGCAGCAATTAAAATCGCTTTTGCTAAGCAATTTTTGAAACGGAGGGTTCGATCTCTTTGCTGGCTTGCCCCTCCCCAGGAGGCCCCCTTCTCCCCGAGCTCTTCCCCTCCTAATTCAATGAGGTAGCCGTTGTGGATTCCGTAGAATGCAGTTTCTAGCAGAATTGTGCTCCCATCTGATGGATGCTGAAAAAGTCACACTCGGGGCTTAATTTCATTTCCATCGCTCTTTGTTAATACAGCCCCTTCTCATTCTCGCTTCTCGGAAGCATTGTTAGAGAGAGATCGATTTGCTGGTTATTAAAAAGTGGTCAATTCCTGTGGTATTAGCTGGACCTGTATTCCCCAGCCACGGCGTCATTTTCATCCCCCCAAAAAAGCGTGCCCTTTGTGTGCGTGTCTGTCTGTCTGCTTTATTTAGCTCGTGGTGCAGAGCGCCTAATAAGGAATCCTGACGATAGTTTGTTCCATCCCCAGATTGAATTTCTCTATAGATCAGACTCAGTAATTCATTTCCCAGCTGGTTCTAATCAATACAGCTTGACGGGGCTTAAGGTTAGGGAAACTAACAAAACCACGGTGCTGATTGGGTGTCTCCGAGCACCTTCTCTGTGAAGGCTCTCTCCGATGGTGGCCTGTCAAACTGACCCGCAGCCTCCGAGTGCGGTCGCGCCCTGGGCTCTAGCCAAGCCCCGAAGCTGTCACCGCCTTGTTCTCTTCGACTCTGTGAAGCCGGAGACCGGAAGGCTTTTAGGAGACAGCATGGTGTGAGGGAGAAAGGGGAGTAACGGTGCAGCAGGCTGTGCCCAGGACTCGCCCATTGAGCTGCTGTGAGCGGCCCTGCCAGCCCGAGGCCCTGGTCCCGTATCCACCGGATGAGGCAGTGGGGCCTGCTGCTAACTGAGGTCTCCCTGAACTCGGAAGTGCTGAGACCCTGTGTGGGGGCAGAAGGACCTGCTGTCTCCCCAGGCCCTGCCTCGCTTTTCAAAGGAGCACCCTAACAAGACTGCCATTTGGATAAAGGGATCGAAACCGTTGTTTCTAGATCGTTAAACGAATGAAAAGAAAACCAGGCAAACACTTGCCCTCTGCCACAGGATTCCAATCACACGGTTCTCACACGCCCAGGCTGTGGGCCTGGGCCAGGTCACAGGAGCTCTCCCTGGCTCTGTTTCCTTACCTTTAAAATGGGGACATTTAATTCTGCCCTTTATCCATTCCAGGGATGCTGTGAGGGTCAGTCAGATGAGGCCACAGGTGGGAGAAGCACTTTGGAAAGGAAATCAGGACATACACCACAGATTCACACGGGGTGGCCGCTGCCTTGCCAGAACAGAGGTTTGCATGTCAGCCTGGAGTTTCATAAATCTGGCTGCGTCCTGCTCCTTACTTTTGTCACCTCCCTACTGCCCTGGCAGTTCAGCCCGGGCCAGAAATAATGGCCTGTTTACCCGCTGTCTGGGTGCAGAGTTTGTTAGTGTGGGCAGTGACACCAGCCTTGGGGAGCACTGCAGAGCTTCAGCCAGGGGAGCGCAGCCAGCCTGCCCGTCCCACCAGGGCGAGCGCCCCAACACCCACTGGTCAGCCAGCCAGCCCTCCATCGCTGCTCTGCCTCACCGACCGGGCTGCAGGGTTCACCATGCACCAGAGACAGACTCAACAGCAGGAGGGAGCTGACCCCACACCTTTTAGATCAGTGGTGGAACCCACCAACTCTTCAGTGACCTGCTAACGTGAGGCATTAAGCTTTTGTCCTAAGAGGCTACTTAGTTTTTATTTCTTAAACGGAATATATATTGTCCCTAGGACCTAGGAATATAATTATATTTTGCAATCATTTCTTTTAAATATCTATAATGTCCCAGATCCTTGCTTGGAGCCAAGTTTTGTACTGGCTACATTACATAAATGATTTATTTTTACTGCATCTCTGTGAGGTAGGTAGTCACTTAGTAACATTTCTTGAAAGAGTTAAATAATGAATGTGGGTTCAGTGCCTTCTACATCCTAGGCACTGTGTCTTCGTTGGAGATTCAAAATCAGCAAAATAGTCAAGATAGCTATTGTCGTTGAGCTTAGGGTTTAGGTCGCTTATCCTCATTTGGGAGAAAACAAACCAAAACACAGAGGATGAATGAACTTGATCAAGGCCACCCAGCAAGCTAATGTCCGGTCAGAAGGTCAGAAGGAACTCCGGCTGTCACCACAGTGGAGTAATGAATACAAATCTACCCTTCCGCCCCAACCAAGAACAGAGCTGTACAAAGTAAGCAACTGTTTTTAGCACTGGGCGTCCAGCAGCATGGGACTGGCCCTCAGGAGAAGAGGATCACCAAGATGAGCTTCACGTTTGACCTGCCTCTGACTGACAGCAGTTTCCCGCTTCAGCACAGAGAGGTGGGAGCTGCAAGGGATGCTGGGTGAGACATGTATGTGCCTTGTGGGGGGAGGGTTTCCACTGCTTGTGCACAGCAAGTCCCCACCCCAGACTCTAACGGGGACCAGCTGTGGGCTGAAAACGGAAGGGAAATTGCAGAGGTCACGGAGGACTGAGAGATATCGGCGTTGCCCGTCAGCTGGGGTGGATGGACCTCATGGAGCACCTCAAGCATCCAGTTCAGACCTCAGAAAAGCCAAGCTAGACCAAGACGTAGAGCCATGACCAACCTCTAGATAAGGGGAAAATGAAAGCAAACCGGCCTTAGTGGAGTGTCGTAGAACATCAGGAGGGAGGGGATGAGAAGACAGAATGTCCGTGAAAAAACATGAGAGGCTGTCAGATTGCTGATCTGGGAACAATGAAAACCGATCTTGGGATTGAAAATGTACATTATGCATAGTATTTTGTGCTTCTGAAAATGGTGGTAACGTTTTATGGGATTGGCAGCCTGCTTCTCTCGCACACTTTTCTTGACGTCAGTGTCTCTGCCGTTCTGTGCTTGTTGTCCCTCTTCCCTGCAGATGGTGAGCACCAGAGGGCAGAGGTTGTGTCTGTTTATCTCCAGGCTCAGACTCCAGCAGCGTCTGACTGGACAGCAGACCCCGTAATTGCTTGGCACACGGGCAAATGAGCAGCTGTAGCCTGATGAAGAGGGGCGGGTCTTCTCTGCAGAGGAAGCAGCAGCGCCCAGAGGTATGGGAAGGCCTCCCAGAGTGTGGGGCAGCCTGGGGTTCATCTCTGCCGGAGGCCAGGGTGCCCGCTGGGGCAGAGGATGGTTGAGTGCAAAGACCCTGCTCCCGCGCCCCTTCCTCAGGCAGCTTCTCCAGGCCCCCCATCGCCAGTAGCACACTGACAGCAGCTCCAGCCTTTCTCTTACGGCACCTCCCACGGTCCGTAAGCACACACTTGGCTAGCAGCTCCGTGGTCAGGGGCCCAGGCTCCCTCCCTGGGCCCAAACCCTGGCCCTGCAGCTTCCTGGCTGTGTGACCTCAGGCAAGTCCCTTGGACTCTCTGTGAGTCAGTTTCCTTATCTGGAAAATGGGAATAAAAATGCCTTTCTCATAGGCTTGTGGGAAGGTTTAGAGGAAAAAGTTCACTTAGAGAGATAAAATACTGCCTTGATCACTAGTGCTTAATAAGGGTTAACTACTGTTAACAGATGATGATGATGATGGTAGTTAGGTGATAGATGATAGAGAGACCCATAGGTAGAAAGATAGGTAGGTAGGCAGACGGACAGCTATCTGTGATGAGTTGACTGCAGCGTGTCCAACCCTCTACGGGGTAAGTAGGGGGAAGGAGCACCTGGAGAGATGCTGGCGTGCAGCAGGTGCTCACGAATACTGATTGGAAGGGGGCCAGCCGAAGGCGTGGCCGGCGAGGTGGGCAGGAGACAGACCATGTGGGGCCTTGTCACCATGCTCAGAAGCCTGGACTGTTTCCTTGGGGCTGGTCCAGGCTCCTGGAGGGAAAGAAAATGACCCAATTTTCAGCCTCACGGCAGCTGGACCACAGGGGAGCCGGGGGGCCCAGGGACCTGAACCGCCTGTGGAGTGGATAACCCAGGTCCCAGCTGACGAGGCGCCGGGTTGAGGAAGGGGCAGCGCAGGAGGCGAGAAAGGGCTTTTCCTTCTGGGGCTTTATGTCAGGGACCGAACAGCTCCCAGTCGTAGTGTCCGCAGTGGGGACGCGTCCTTAGTGAGAACACAGTCCTGATGGGACGTGTGGGGAACCACGCCTACTGTGTGAAGGCAAATATACGATTCTGGGTTCAGCAGGAAATAAACACTGTCCCACCCCCCAACCCCCCCTCCACCCGTCACTGACACACTCTCCCCGGTCCCACCCCCTCCCCCAGGCACACACCCATATGTCACATCGGCCAATATCTAGGGAAATAGACAGCCCAGACTTCTAGGCACACAGCTGTGGGAGTGGAAGAAGCTTCCCAGGTCAGCGAGTCCTCCTCAGAGACTTTAGAAATGGAGAAGACCCGAGATCAGGACGACTGCACACCTGTGCAAGCACGGGGGTCAGAGGGCACGGCCACTTGCCCAGGGTCGCACGGCTCACAGGCATTAGAGCGGGTCTGATTGGGACCCCACTGCCGATACCGCGGCCACCGCGGTGTCTCTGGCTGCGCGGACAGCCAACCCCATGGGCCTCGAGGTGTCGGCACCCTGTAGGAATGCTAATTAACCGTCTGGACAAGCGAGATGCCCGTTGGCGAGCATGGGTGAAACAGAGGCGCTGTGGCACCGGCGTCTGCCGTGGGCGCCACACAAGCCGTGTGCCTGGCTCGGCGGCTTTCTCACATTCATTTGTTTTATCCTCATTATTGTTCCCAGTTTACAGCTTATAAACCAGGTCTCAGAGAAGTAAAATAACTACTTGTCAGTGATGTAATTAGGATTCAAACACGCTGAAACATGGAACAAGCTTCATGAGGTAGCTATCATTTGAACATTCCTCGTGTGACAGGTAACTTGGCTGGGTACTGGATCAGCCGGACTCCCAGCCCAGCCGCTCTCCCTCCCGCATCCTGCCGGTCCTCACCACTCACTGAGTGGGGACCCGGCCAGGAGCACCCCATGCTGAGCTGACTTCTCTTTGTCCTTCTGGTCTTCTTTGTGGATACTTTTCCACCACTTACAACTACATTTTAATATGATTTGTTTTTATTTCCTGTCCTGCAGCATGCCAGGTTCCAAGTCCATTTAATTCATAGATGCTTACTTAAGTCATAATTATGCAAAAGCAATATGCTAGAAGACAGGGTAGGGAAATACAGAGATGAGTCCAGCGGGATCCATGCCCAAAAGGGGGTGACAGGCCTAGGCTGGGCGGTGAGGGTTAAACAGAGGCACGGGGCTGGGGAGGTGGAGGGAAGAGGCCCACCATGTGCCAGGCGCTGGGTGGCACTGCTTTCTGTACACAGTTGTGGACGGCATCGCTGCTCCTGGTGCTGTTCTGGGAGCCCTCCATGGGGCCAGAAGTTGGGTTCACAGCACCCTTCCCCTCCAGGGAGAGAGGTCACTAGGCTTCCCAGAATCTCGGTTTTTCATCTGGAGGCACCATTTTTTTTTGTCTGGAGGCACCGTTTTTTTCCTCCTGCAAATGGAACCCTGCAAGCTGCCATCAGAGTGAAAGTCTCAGTGTAAACCGCTCTGCAGAGGAAACAGATCATCACAGCCTCCAGGAAACCTTTGTGGCTAGAAGTTGGCGGTATGATTTTTTTTTTTACTTGAAACCATAACAAAGTTATGGGAACAGAAGGGATATCTTTTTGGATCTGGCACATCTCTCAAAATCATCCGAGACAACCTGGTAAAAGAATGGAGGGATTTTTTCCCAAGTTCACCAAGGATGCCTTGGCCAATTATTACTTTTAAATTCTATTTTTAATAAATTCACTTGCTCTGTCTCCCCAGTCCTCCAGCAGAGCCAGCGTGGTCTATAATAGTGCTCCACTGTCATGCTGGGGAGAGTTTGAGGGGCTTTCCCACAAGATCTCTGGGGGCTTTTGGGAAAGGGAAAATGAGGAAATGGATGCTGGGTATGCAGCCAAAAGTATCCACTAAGGTGTTGCCTCCTCCTTTAAGTCTAGGAGGAACTTTAAATAGGGGTCCTCTGTTCTTAAAAGAAAATAAAACCTATGTCACACTTATCATACACCAGGGACTATTCTAAGCACTTTCCACCACAGATACATTTCATTTTTGCAGCCTAATGAAGTAGGCACTATGGAGATTCTCGTTTTAGAGATGAGAAAACTGAGGTTGAAAAACTTCCAGAGGGCACGTCGCTGCTAGGAAGCAGAGCCTGTGTCTGTCATCACTGTTTTTTGTCCCTTCTGGTGTAGAGATGAGCCAACAGGCACAGAGAGATGGGGACACTTAGCCAGCCTCCATCCCTGGTTAGTGGGGCAGCAAGGTCAAGCTTTCCGTTTCTCTGCCCTGACAGCCAAAATGATCCATTGTTTTCTGAATAGAGATTTTAGGAATTTTTAGGCAACCCATAGAGACATCTGACAATGGTAGGGAAGGGAGGGAGGGAGGGAGGGCCAGCCTCCGCCTCAGAACAGCTGGAAGCTGTAAAATCCTGTTCTTCTGCCTCCCACCCCTCATCACTGGGCTGCCAGCTTCTGCGTGTGACCCTGCAGGGACGGTCTGTCCCTTGGAGACGCCATCCATCTGCATGGCTTTGCTGGTTTGCAAAAGCCGAGCGCCCAGGAGAAGTGAAGGCCTGTGCCTCCAGACGCTCTGCTCATTACGATTCCTTGAGAGCAGCGTCTCTGGCAATCCCGGGGAAACCAGCCTCTGGGCCAGACAGCAGATAAGTGTGTTTCCCTCTGGAAGCTGCACAGGCTACAAAAGAATTAACGAGGACAAATTAAGGGTTGTCAGAGCTTGGGGAAGTCAAGCTATTTTCTACCCAGGAGCAATCTGTTAAGATCATAGAAATCTGGACAAGTAACTGGAAAGACATCTCAGGGAACAATTTTGGACCAGTGAGCCATACAGAATGATTGTGAGGCTAAGCCTTGTCCATCCCCATCACCAGCAGTCCTATTTTCGGCAGGTCTCTTCAAACAGTCTAGTCAATACCGTCTCTCAGCAGAGCTCTACATTGGTTCTGCCTGGGGAGTTAAGACTCTTCTTTCTCCGATTCCCCAATCTTCCCACTCTGCCCCGGAAAACTCCAAGATGAAATCTGCCATGGGCAGAGCATTTCATTTCTGATGGACTCTGATTCGTAATGAGCAAGGATACGCATGTCAGTTCTAAGGCCGATGGGAAAATATAGACAAGAGTGGAACTGTCTGTGGCTTTGACCTTTAAAACATGTTTTTCTGAAGGATCTTGGAACTTATAGTTTTCATTCAGCAAAGAGAAAGTTATTTCTTTTATACATTTGTTGTGTTTAACAATTGAACAAACAGTATCAGTGGACTTCCTTGCTTAATAATAATTAAAAAAATATTGTCGAACACTTACCAAACTGTACAGAAGGATGGATGAATAGATGTATGTATGAATGGATGTGTGCTTGGGTGGATGATGGATGATGGATGGACAAATGGTTGGATGGATGGGTGGGTGGATGGATGATTTGTGAGTTGGCGTAGTGATGTATGTGTATTAAGCCCGAGGTTTGTAAAGCACTGAATGTGTATATTGAAGCAGAAGAATTTATTAGAAGATCACTGTGGTTATTTCTAAGATGCACTGAGTGTTTACTATGTGCCAGACACCATGTGGACAGCTCTCAACAAGCACAGGTCGGCCCAATCTCCTCTGCATCGCCTAATTTCCACTCCCACTGCACTACCTACCTCCTGCAGTGCAATGAATTTAAACTGCTCGGCCATTCATGATTAGACATTGCCTTACATGGGCTATGGTGCCTCATCTCACACTTACTCACTCATCCTTTTATTCACTCAACAAATACTTACTGAGCAGGTGCCATGTGGCAGGCCAATGGAAATAGAGCAGTGAATGAAAATACAAAATTCCCTTTCATTTTGGAACTCAGATTCTAGTGGGAGGAAGCAGACAATAAACGACCCGCACAGTTACAGAGAGAAATAAAGCGAGGTGGGCGGAGCAGGGGAGTCAGGCTCCTTCAGTCGGTAACTGGTGACGAGCGCTGACGACACAGGAGAGGCAAAAGGAAGTGGAGCTCGCCTGGATTTCCAGGGGTCAGGCTCTGGGAGGGGAGGAGAGCAAGGGCGCTGACAGATTCAGTAAGGACACCTAGGAAGGAGTGGTCCCTTCTACCGAGAGGCCAAGGAAAGGGTGTATGTAGTTAAGAAGGTCTTTGCCGTTGAAGGGATACTCGAGGTGAGCCTAGAATTTGTTTTCTGAGCGGACTAAGAAGGACGCTTGATTCCAGGTTGAAGAATTCTAATCTAGAGACTTGGCATTCAAAGTGTGGTCTACAGACCAGCAGCATCGGCATCCCCAGAAGAATTAAGAACCTCAAATGGCTGCCTCGGAATCTCCATTTCAGCCAGAAGCACAGGCTCTCCCTGCGAAGGTCATCCCGGAGCCTCTGAGGGTGAATGCAGATGCCAGGAACTGTCAAACTCTCAGGGCAGGTCCCACAAAGGGACTCACTGTTGAAATGGGAATTCTCAAGCCTCACTTCACAGATATGTCTACTTTGGCCACCAGCCCCCAGAAAACTTCACTGGAGAAGAGAGAACTTCCAACCTGTGAGTGGGGGAGGATGTGAAACGGATTCCCCTGCCTGGTGACAAGCTGGCAGGTCCGGCCTCCTGCAGACGGCTCAGCTGCTGAGGACACAGTGCCGCATAGCTGGCACACACGTGTCGGACTCGGTGTTCCTTCCCGAGCCGGAGCAGGCAGATTTGGGAGGAGAGGACAGCGGATCTGCAGAGAGAAGGAGAGCTCTCTGTCCCAAGTCCTTGTCAACAACAGGCTCTGTTCTTGAGGAGCAGCCAAAGCACTTATTTCTCACCAAAACTGAGTCATACCGAAAAAGCAGGAAGTGGAGCCAAGATATAAACTTTTCTCAAGAACTTTCTTCCCAGACCTTCAATCTGGTACCATTTGCCTGTGTGTGTCCTGTGAGCCATTCCTCCCTGGTCTCCCACCCTGAACCCTAAATCTTTAGCAAGGAGCTCAGTTGAAAGCACAGGGCGAGGAATTCTCCTGGGCTGGGGTGTCGGGACCCCAGACCGGCAGTAATTGCCGCCGTGCCCTAAAAAGGTGATGTAAACCTCTGAATCTCATGCCTTGAAACATGGGGAAAAGCCTTCCTCATCCATGTACACACTCTTTGCGCACACTTCTGTCCCAGTCCCCAACTGTTGGAAGACTGGGGACCAGACATCTACCGGATCTTCCAAGGATGCTGTAACAGATGGGACCAAGGGAAAATGGAAGGCCAGATTCCAGGTTCTTCATGGGTTTACTAGTGAGCCAACCTCCCTATCTCCATCTCTCCGTGGCTCCTGGTTCTTTATTCCACCCACTCTCACGGATCCACCTGTGTCTCTCTCCCCATGACTCACCCACCTGTGTCTGCAGTCTGGGCTTCAGCTCCTGACCCAGGCTACCTAACTGCCCCAACTCCGAAGTGTCCTCATCCTCAACTAAACACTGTGGTGTCCCTGTTCCATAGATGTTCACGTGTATACACACACACACACACACACACACACTCACACTCAATAGAACTTGAGCTTCCTCAGATGTGCCCAAGATCAGAGAGAGTCATCATTATTCATCATCCAGATTCTCCCCCTCAAAATGTGACCCTTACCTGTGGCTTCCTGCTGATTTTTCTGCAAGAAGCTGAGTGCCACCTCCCACTGGTGCTCAGCAGCCCCACCTCCCCAGCAGCAGAGTGACGTATCTGGGAGCAAACCTGATCACGTCACTCCTTTCTTCAGGACGTTTGTTGGTTTCCCAGGTGCCTAGGACAAGTCCCCTGCCTCCCCGCTTCCTCATGCCCCACTCTGCCCATCCACACGTGCATTCTGCTACCTTGGAGTTTACATAGCTGTCAGATCAGACAGGACAGGACCATGCCTGATTCACTTCAAACCTCCAGACCTGAGTACAATGCCTGGCACATGGCAGGCATTTGGGTGTTTGTGGGATGAATGAATAAGAAGTTAATAAGGTCTTAATTTTTAACCAGTAATTGAGGCCCTGAGAGAATGGGGCACAAAACATGATAATGCAGATGGACAGGAAAATGATGCGGAAAACTGATGTCCTTTGAAGAAGGGATGGGTTGCTTTTACCCCCATTTATAGGTGAGAAAACCAAGATTCAGGAGATTCAGTATATTAAACACATCGAAACAAATCTAATAAACAGAACAAAGATTTGAACCTAAGTCTAGCTGATTCTACAGGCAGTGCAATTTCCTCTATAATAATAAAATAGCTCCTGGTTATTAAGCACTGAATAGACTGGCCAGTAAGCCAAACATTTGAATGCACGATGTCATTTAATCCTGCCCATGGCACTAGAAGGTAGACACTGTTATTCTTTACGCAACACTCTGTGTAAAAAAATCTGAGCAACAGGTTGGTCAAGTTCTCAACCAAGGTTACACAGTTGGTCAGTGATAGAGCTTGGGTTCAAACAAGTTCTAGCCTGATCCCAGCCACCTCTCAAAAGTTGCTTAACCAGCCTCAAAATAGATGACTCTACAGCTTTCCCTTTTACCTCGAAAACCTCTGGGTCCTTGTGGCTGTGAATGTGGTTCCAGGATTGAACGCATTTCTCAACA
This sequence comes from Trachops cirrhosus, assembly GCA_028533065.1. Classification (NCBI taxonomy): domain Eukaryota; kingdom Metazoa; phylum Chordata; class Mammalia; order Chiroptera; family Phyllostomidae; genus Trachops; species Trachops cirrhosus. Next base: position 121,020,631 of record CM052544.1, read on the forward strand.
AACTTTGCTCTGGGAATTCACGGGTGCTTTGCCACAAGAGGCTCTGTGCCTCCCAAACTCCATTTACCCTCTGCGCTCGGGGATGGAAGCAGAGGGTGCAGCCGGAGCTCATCAACTCACACTCCTTTCCCATAAGCAGGCCTGCAGGTGGCCACGGGAGGAAGAAGGCAGGAAAGTGGAGGGCCTGGTTTGCACCAGGGTGGGTGACAGAGGCAGGGAGGGTCTTGGGGCCTCTGCTCTCTTGGGGCAATCTGCAAGCTGCAAATAAGCATCTTAAAAACTGAGAGCTTAAGTGATTTTTGTATTGTCAACTTTTGAGGAATATGCACTAAAGGACAGGATGCCTCAGAACCTCTTTTTCCCTGGGTGGGGGTCACTGACCAGAGGGTGATCCAACTTTATGTGAGACAGGTGATTTCCTACCCGGGTGGCCAAGGCTGGACCCATGACTCCATTTACCCCCAAATGTCCTCTCCTCCCCTTTCCCTCCTTCGGAGACCCTGGGTGCTCCAGGGGACGATTTCACGCAGAGACTGAGAAAGCGACCAGCTGACTGATGTCATCGACACCCCGACTTTCCCCAGTGGTTTCCATGAAGCCTAAAGCATTGTCATTAGAGGCACAACTGGAGTTAGAAAGACAGCACTGTAATATGGAAGATGACGCTCTGTCATCAAACACTTTGCAAATAGGACATTTAATGAATGCATGATACTCCATTGATTTGTGTTACCAAACATTAAGATTATTTCTATGTTTCACTACTACTTTAATGCTGCATTAACTTAATGCATTACATACACATACCTCTATCAAAATCTATTTTTATTTACTTAGGAGAGTGCCCTAGAAGTGGAACATTCTCTAGAAGTGGATCACTAGGTCAAAAGTCCTGAGGCTCCTAGAGACGCACATTGGTGAAATTTTTTGAAGGATGGTTTTCAACCTCTAGGATTTTATGTTTTTTTCAACATTTTGCCTTTGGGTGGCTGTCTAACAAGGTCACCCCTGTGCCACTGAGTTTTTCGGGCCTATATTCATTGAACACAGTGGGCTACCCTGACTTCCCTGCGAAATGTCATCTTGCTGGTGAGTCCTTCACTGCACTCTGGTGTCCTGCAGACTGATCCCACCCTCAAACATCTGATCCATCCCTCTCAACACTGGGTTAAACCCAGTGCACTTTCTGAGCCTCTCGCTGGGTCACAGTTGGAGTGCACCACGCGGGGCTTCTCCCTCCGGGCTGAAACGAACAGTTTATACTCGTGGGCACAAATGTTCATCCAGCTCCACGTCTGTGCCAGTGCATTGTGGGTCAGGGGCCGCCCATGAGGATGTCCTTGACAGTGGTTTGTGATCATCCCATTCATTCTGTGTCCGTGACAGTGCCCACCATGGAAAATTACCTGGCACAGGGGGTTGTGTGGCTCCTGGGGATTACCACGTCTTCTGTGAACCCCTCTCCCCCAAATCTGTAGAATACAATGCCACAGGATGTTTCTGGGCAGGCAGGTGATGTTTAATGTCACCACTCAGAGGAGGTGATGTTTAAACTTAAGACCTGAATGACAAGGACAGCCATTGCGATGAATGTCAGGGAAAGAGCGATGTCGAGGACTTGTAGTCTCCCGGGCACAGGGCCGAGGGACAGAGAGGGGAGTATGACAGAGAATGGCACCAGGGCCTTGTGGCTGCGGAGGGTGGAGCGGAGAGGGATCCAGCTGGCCGGAGCTGCGGAGGAAGGGAGTGGAAGCAGCCAGCAGTGGGCGGATGCTGTGTTCATGACATTTTTTTTCCAGGTGGTTTTGTTTTCTGTTCTAAGGCCTTGTTCTCCGGTCCAACTCAGAATTTGTTTTCCCATCCCTGATGATGTTATATGTCATCTATTTATTTATTCTCTTCAAGCTTCTGCCGAAGGATCCTTACCTACTCCAAACACGGGGGAGTATTTGTGTGTGCATGTGTGTACTCTCTCAGAACATTTGGTGCCACTCACGGCGGGGTGGGAGATGACTTCCACGTCAGCTGTGGAGCATCGCAGGAGAACAAGGCTACCCTTGCCCCCCTGAGTCGGGGGTGCTTTGCCAAGTTTAGGCAACAGAGGCCTCCTGTTACTAATGAGCAAGGGCTGAGGAATCAGGAGACAAGCCTTCAAATGCCAGCTCAGCCACAGGTGACCTTGGCCAACTTCCTGTCCCTCGGCAGCCCTCCCTGTTCTCACCTACAAAACAAGATTCTTTAAACGAGTCCAACAAAGCCACTACGACGTCCACCCTGGTCAACAAAAGCAAGCCCTCTGCCACCACAGAGATCAGAGTCCTCGGTCTCAAACCTTCTCCCTTTCCTCTCGGCGCCTGCTCTCAGCCTGAGGACACCCCACATGAGTTCTCCCTGCTTCTCAGCTCAGGGCTTCTAGCCCTGTCCTGTCTGACGGCTCTTCCCCCCGCCCCATGCCCCAGCCTGGGTTTCCCCATCCTCTCCACCTCCCAGGCAGGTGTGCCAGTCCTCTGGAGTAGCGGACAGGCAGCTCTGGCGGGAGGCAGCAAGACAAAGGAGCCCCGTGGTTGGAGCACAAGTTCAGGTGCACACTTGGAGCGCAAGTTCAGGTGCAGAATGTTCTCATGCACTTGCTGAATTCTTTGTGTTTCTCTGCCTGTTGCTGAACTTACTGTTTAGGGAAGGTGTTTGGAACTCTCTGTTGTGGCTCCCACAAAGGGCAACGGGTGAGGTCTCCACTCTGACCCTCCCACCCGCATTGCAAGGGCACTGACAGCAGAAATGGGCATGGTGGGGAACAGCACGGGCCCGGGGCCCCATAAAGAGAGCTCGGATATGTGGGTACAGGGCTTTCGGCACTAACTTAGGATTTGTTGGTGTGCAGGGCCTTGTTCCAGGAAAACAACTGCCCAGGGCACAAAGATGTGTGTGCAAAGCTGTTCTCTGAAATATTACTTGTAACAGCACAACAAATACTTTAAACACCTAACGATCCACGTGTGAAATGCACCTGCAAACCCAGCTGACGCCCTGGGCCATGGCGGTCTCGATGCCGACACGGATCCGGATGCACTGACTCGGAAACATGTTAAAGGAAAATGTCAAGTCCCCAGGGGTGTGCAACGCAGAGTCCTCGTTCTCGGAGAAAATTTAAAAAGTGGAAGTCTGCCTGGGAAAAGGCTAGGAGGATGCGCCCATCAATTCTCAGGGCGATTATGAGTGGGGACTCCACGTCCGTGGGGACCCATTCCCACTCTCAGCTCCTGCCTGAGGCCACGGATAAACTCCTGAGCCCCCCCGAGCTGCAGTTTCCTCAGCAAACAAGTGGAGATTGCTAGTCTTACTTGAGGGTGCTGACGTCAGGGTGACGTGAGGTGGTTGGTGAATGTCACGAGCCAGCCGAGGGCAGGGCACATGCCGGGCGGCCCGTAAGTGGTGGCTATTTTGGTGTTGATTGGGCACCAGTTCTGGTCACCTAGTGTGGTGTAAGTAACTACCCCCAGCTCAGTGGCTTTAATAGTAACCGTTTTACTCCGTCTGCCACGTTCAGCGGGCCCCGAGTTTGAACGGGACTTGGCTGATTCTTCCTTCTCCGTTGCATCAGCTGGGGTCACTCGTGGTGCCTGGCTGGCAGATGAGCTGGTGGCAGTACCCAGAATAGCTTCACACACGTGCCTGTACTTTGTCGGGCGTGGCCTCGAGGCTATGCTCTGCGAGGGTTGTTGATCAAAGCGCCACACCTGGTCTCTCCAGCGCGGTGGCCTCGAGGGAACTGGGCTTTTCACTCAGGACCAGCTTCCCCTAGGGCTCGTGCCGCAGGAGAGACCGGTGGAAGCTAACGCTCCCACCAGAGTCACACAGCTTCCCCTTTGCCTCTACTGGGTGAATGAGTAGTAAGCCCTCCCTGATTCAGAGGGAGAAGACACTGACTGCCCCTCCACCCCCGACAAGGTCAAGAAGAGGGTCAAGGTCTCATTGTAGACCGACGTGCTACAGAACCTGTGTTCGTCTGTCTCCGTACTTGCAGACCTGTGCTACGTACTTCCGCAGTCTAACGTATATCTCTATACGCAGCGCTGGAGGCGCACTTTACATAACTAAGCACTGCGCCCACAAATAGATACGTGTAAGTTCTATCTCCGAACCGCCTCATTGGTGGAGACAGGCCCGCTGCGTGCGAAGTCTGAAGTGTTTGTGCCGGAAAGCGGCGGGGAGAGGAAAGGGGCGCTCGCTCGCGCACGAAGCGTGGGCTCTGCCCTTTGCGAGATGAGGCGTTTCATTTTGCTTCCCCTGTTGCTATGGTATCTGTCACTTTATTTATAACTGTGTCTGTTCCGTTGCGTCCATGTACTTGAGAGGCTTTTCTGCTCTAGGAGAGAAGTCATGCAAACACAGGAGGCTCTGGGTCAGGGCGGGAGGGATGGGTGTCAGGGTGTCCCTGCTGACTGTCTCACTGTCCTCCCTGAGTTGCCTCCCCAGTCCATCAACACCCCTCAGACAGGATGCGCTTCCATCCCCCACAACGCCACCACCCCCCAACCCCCACAACTGTTTCAGCACCTGCCTCACCTGGTGAGGGAAACAACAGGGAAACAACAGGGAGGAAGGCGAGGCCCCATCCTCACAGGCTTCCAGCTTCCCGTGGCACTAAACGCCACACACACAGGACCACGTAGCCAGTGCGGGCCCAGAGCGATGCTGTAGGAGCTGCATTCCCCAAGCACACAGTGCATTGCCATGTTTCTGCACCTGTGACAGGCTCTTCCCCTCTGTGCCCTTCCCCCTCCCTCCATGGACAGTTGCCACCGTCCTTGCCATTCCGATGTCGGAGACCCCCTCCTCTGTGCTCCCCTCAGACTTCTCACGTGGCACAGTGGGGTCTGGACACCCTTTAGCACAGGAGCTGTCTGGGGACAGGGGACAGAGCCCAGGTGTCACCAGTGCTGTTGGCAAACGAATGAACCAGTGAGTGAATGGGTTTCAGAACCAGCAGTGAGGCGCCATGAAACCCTCAACATAGTATTCAGCCCTGATGAGTCTGCTCACTCATCTCACAACAAAGACGTCAACAGAAGGTATGATTTGTTTTGAATCTGTTTGTTTTCAACCTGCCTCACCAGCCACGAGACTGTATGCGAATGTACTCGCTCAGTACAAGTTCACCAGCGTCTTCTGTGTGTGAGGTGTCGGGATGGTCTGTGGGCAGCGTGTCTCTGCTCTCGAGGAGCTTACTGACCACCTGAGAAGGTGAGCCATGAGTGGGGGCCAGGGACTGGCTCCATGGCCGTGACCGTGCTGCTGAGGACGCTGGTGGAGAGGTGGCATGGGGTCAGGCACCCTGCGACGGGCTCGCTGCCACCTCACGGGGGCCGTGCACATGGACAGGCGCTGTCCCACCATCCCTCGTTTCCTTGGTGTGCGTGCTGAGCGTGGCAAGGGTCAGGCTGCCAGTGCAAAGTGATGGCTGGTCGCTGGTGGACCTGGGATCGAACCGGCGTGGTATCAAGTTAACCCCATTGTTAACTGTCTTCAGCCTGGGTCCTCACCCTCCACGTTGTTTTGGGCCCCATGGAGGCGACGTCCGGGGGCTATGGGGACCAGCCCAGCCACACGTACAGTTCTCTAGGCACAGTGCCCGGACTGAGCAAGGGCACCATGGCAGGGTGCCAAGTGCAAGGGGAGGAAAAGCTAGAGACCACAGGCAGCCCTGCTCGGCTCCCCCCGCGTCCAGGGAGCCTCTGGCCCTGAGGAGAGACAGAGCTCCCTGCACCGGCTCTGCCACTGGCCCGTGGGGCTGGGAGCTGTCCTCACCAAGTGCCTGGAAGTTTCCCCTCCTTTTCACCCCTTGCCTTCTGGTCCCAAGGCCACTCTTAGCTTAGTAATGTCCCTCTCTCTAGGTTTTCTTTTTCCCCTGTTTTTACTAACCAGACCTGACAGTCACAGAAGCAGGGCCACCAATTGTCTCTGTGGCCGTTTGACGAGCACAGAATGGAACCGATCATCAGAGGGACACCCTGACACTAGCCTGCAACCGCAACACCATCCGAGTTTTCTCAGCGTCTGTGTGTGGTCAGGGTCAATGGCAGGGGCTCTCCTGCCGATGTGCAGAGAGAGGCGGCAGGACGCCTGAGGGGCTCCCGGGCAAGGAGACGGCCAGTGTTCGAACAGAGGGCCCCAGTCTGGGACCTCTCCTGGGACTCAGTTTGGGGATGGGTGTGAGCTTGAAGGTCAGTGCTGGCTGGGGAGCCGGGGTGAATCTGTCACCTTGTGAAGACTGGGGGTCTTTGCAGGGAAAGGTGGGTGGTGACACACTTGTGCCTTTTTCTAATCCCCTTGTTAACTGGCCCTTGAAGGGAATACATTTTATTCGGTGGAAACACAGTGAGTTGTTCATAGTAGGCACTCTATAAATGTGTGCAGGAATGAACTGCGTAGACTTTCCTCCTATGTCCAGACCAGCTCCCACAGGGGTGTCTGACCCGTGACCTGCAGGCCGCATGCATACCGGGATGGCTAAAATGCAGCCCAACACAAAATTGTAAATTTACTTAAAGCCTGATGAGATCGTTTTTGTGATTACGTGGCACCATGCATTTAATATGCGGCCCAAGACAACTCTTCTCTCTCAGTGTGGCCCAGAGACGCCAACAGTTTGGACACCCCTGGGAGTCCAGAAGTTTCAGGCAAGACACCTGAGCTCAGAAAGTCCCTCCCAGCACAGTCCCTGGACTGGAGGGGGGGCAGGGGCCCTGTGTCTGAGGCAGAGCAGGTCCACATTTGGAGAATATAGTTGTGTTAGGTTTGATCTTGGACAATTAAGTGTGAAATCGAATGAGAAGTTTCCTGGGATCCCTGGGCGAAATCGTGAAGCTGACGAGGTCTGTCTTTTGAACACGCCCTCCTCTTTCCTTCGCTTGCTCCCCCAGGCCCCTCTTTCTGAGTCCCAGCGCGCTGCCTGGCGAGCTGGTTCACCCTGGTCAGAAATTCCAGCCTCCGTGAGCAGGGACGTCATGTGTGGCTGCCTGTCACGGCTGCCTGTCATGGAAGCCAGGGAGACATGGCCACATGGGCATTTATAAAAGGATAGAGCCTGCCCGAAACCAGCGGAATCAAACAACAAACAAAAACTAACCAACCAATCAACAAGGAGCTACCTTTCCCATTATACAAAGAGCTAATATTTGTAGAGAAACGAGAACTTCCATGGCTACTGGTGATGATGTAAATTAGGGAAGGACCCACTGAGGAAAGCGCCAGATAACACCTGCTAGTGTTGGGGACCACAGGGCTCCTCCACGCTGCTGCTCCGCTGGCCCGAATGCCCGGAGACAGAAAGGCAGGCTGGCATGCACCAGCCGTCATGCCCAGTGCGGTCAAGCATTATTTGTAATGAGAACTGGAAAGAAAGAAGGAAAGAAAGAAAAAAAAAAACACGCCTTCCATCAACCAAGAAATGAATAAATTGTGAGGGACTTGTGAAATTAAATATTCCCTCAGCAATTAAAATGAATGCACTAGACATATTTTATCAACATCATGTTGAATGAGAAAAGCAAATTACAAGAAGTCATATGTATAAACCCATAAAAGCGTGTGTGTGAATGCTTTAATAGACACAAAACAAATAGATGTATTGCTTATGGAGCTCTCTAGATATGTATGGTCAAAATATAAGAACGTAGTTTAATAAATGCACACAATTTTTAAATCCTGATTACCTGGGGGGGGACTTGACTGGAGGGTCTCCCATTTTGTTATATTCCTTTTAGTTTTTAATAATTTATGAAGCAGATATCTGGATGCAGGGCATTTACTTAGCATCCTGTCTGCTTTTTAGTACATTTCAAAATGTAAGCAGTTGAGGAAGTAAACAGCAGTTGCATGTCTGGCTCTCAGAGCCTGGACGATGGGAGAAGCTGGTGGAAGCAGGACCCCCGACAGCAGAGGCTGGCCGTCTCCAGCCTCCTCCAAGGAGGCAGGTCTGGCCTTTCCTGGCTCGTGAAGTCTTTCTCTAGGGCTCAGCTTTCAGAGGCAGTCAGCATCTTCATGTGCAATCCCAGTGTTTCTGATCATCTCGTATTTTCTGGAGCCAAGATCAGCTTCTCTGGCTTGTAAAGATTTAGTTTTGCTTAACTTTTGTATAGCAGGTGGTCTGGATTCCTAACTAGGACCTTGAAAAGATGTGCACCGGAAAATCAGGGAGCAGAGCAGAGGTATTCTACAGCAATGATGTGGATGAAAAAGGAAAGAAATGAAAGTGTTTATGCAAATGTCTGGCACCTTAAACCATTGTATCTTTAAATGGAGCCAAATCTCTGATGTTCCCATTCCTGAAGTGGGGCAGGGGGAATCCTGGGTACTTCCTGCCCGTCTGCACAGCTGAATCCATCCTGTTTGAATACTAAATTTCAGTAAGTATCATATTCTCAGGACAGCTGATCACATTGCATCAATATTACTAACATCAACCATTCACATAGTGCTTCCTACTTGGAGCCATTGCACCTGGCATCACGTACAGTATCCCTTTTAATTGCTGCAAATGCCCTTGGAGATGCCAGTGTTTATTCTCATTCTGTGAATGCCAAGAGGCGAGAAAATGCATCCAAGGTGAAGTTAGCATTTAAAAAAAAAGTAAGACAATACAGTTCTGGCCAAGTGCACACCTGGCACCCTGACGTGATGCGCCTTCGCTGCGGACCCTGCAGACGCTGGGGGAAGGGAGGCCAGAGTCTGCCCGGGATGTGTCCCGACTTTCACCCTCAGTGAGCGTGGCCTCCAGTGTGAGGTCAGGTTCAAGGTCTCCGTCACTGATGCCTCATATCTGTAGCTCTGGTCCCCCGCCTGGCCAAGAGCCTGCTGCTGACCTCCCGTCACCATACCCTGCCTGAGGGGGGACTGCTTCCACAGCTTTGAACCCAGAACCCCACCCCCAGACTCTGCTGAATCCAGAATCTCATTCCTAGCTTTGCTGCCTCTCTCCACCTTGACCCACCCACCCTCGATTTCTAGCTCCGTCTCAGGAAGGGTCCGATCCTATTTTATCTGCACCTTGCAAGATGGTGGACTTTGTTTTCCTAGAAAGTGGCACACTTCTTAACTCATAATCTCTTATACCTTATTGCCCCCAGCTCTTCGATGGAATGACTGTTTCACAAGTTGCCATTCCCATTTCAAAGTGGTGCTGACTGTGACTTCCCCAGGTGCACCGTTTTACATGTATTTATGTTAAATCTCGTCTCATTTGCTCCCCAAACCTGGCATTCTTCTCTATTCTTTTAGCCTCTCCAGTGCTCACTGCGGTTTGGATTTTGGTAGCTTCTGCAGTGCGATTAGCTTGTCTTTCCTTCTAATCCATAAATGAGCCTGGGAAAATGCCTCTAGCACATGTGGGAGAAGCACCAGTATTTACTGTCCTTTGGCTTGGCATCGTAGCTGGGTCCCCCGAAGCACGCCCTCGACGAGGACTCAGTGCATGTTGTTCATGTAGAAGGAGAGCCTGGGAAGGACCCTGGGGAGCCAGAGGGAGACGGGCAGAGGAAGGCAATGAAGTGCGTGCAGTTGAGTGGGTCACTACTGCTGGCTTCTGGGGCTGGCCTGCAGAAGACCCCACTGGGAGACCAATGGGGCCCACCTGGCTGACTCTTGCCTGTCATTGCTAGATGGTTCCCCAGGGGACAATAATCCCCTGACATTGATACTCAGCCAGAGTCTCGAGCACTCCCATAGCCAGAGGAAGCTCTCAGGCTGAGATGTAGGTGGTAGAGGAGGAGGACTCTGAGTATTAGATTTGTCCTCAGAGCTAAGGGGACGTGAACTGACACCCACTACAGTCAGCCCTTCGCACCATTCAGATCCCTTCTTGTCACACATAAGTCCACTTTGTCCTGTTGCCAACTCTGCAAGGCGGTGATTGGGACACTTCTCCTCTCCCACCTGTGTAACCCATGGGAGGCCATCCTCGGCCTTAGCCAACACTTCTGCTGCTGTGAGCTGCTTGCCCAGTGGGTGAACTCAGAGTTTCATCCCTGAGGTACCCGAGCCCCCGGTTACAATGCCACTGTCATGCCCATTCACAATTACACATGGGCATGGAAGCACCAAAATCACCCCAGTGAATGAGCAGAGCTCCAATCGTATGCTTCTCTGCTCCCATGGTACGTGGTAACCCCAATGCCTCGTGTCATTTACCCCTGCAAGCACAACAACTCTGTTTTATTTTATTTTATTTATTTTTTTGGCCTTCTGGTCTACCAGCATGAGATGCCCAACCTAACCAGGCAGCAACCGTAACTTTAGTATTAGTAGAGCCCTTCACGTATCACCAGGCAGAAATCACCCTTCTCTTGGAAACCAAGACTATTATTCCAGCAAAGCCAAGCATTCTGGGTCTGGAGGTAAAAAAATGCTCAAGAGGTTTCTGGGAGGGATAGCGACAGTGCCGCCAGGACCAGTGCTATTCGTGTCCCCTCCCGTGGGTCTAGCCACAGGCCTCTCCCCTGGACTTCCTTGTCTCCAGCCTTCCTGCTGTGTCCTTGGGGGTCTCTGACCAGCCAGGGAAGCCACTCACCACTCTCTGCATCCTTTCCTCAGACCACTCCTACTGCCATACAAAGTTCACAATCAAGTCTGCTCCAGCTCCGTGTCTGGAGATGTTTCCCGACCTCTGTTTGTCCTGGACACCCTGAGTGGAGAGGGGGACAGTGTCAAAATGAATGATGGATTGGGAAGAACTACCTACAACCCCCATGATAGACAGGTTAATATAGAAAGCATTTTTACAAATTAATAAGAAAAATGCCAACAACAGCAATTTAAAATTTGGGCCAGTGATAAGAATAGTTAATTCACAGGAGAGATTATCCAAAAGGGCAGCAGTTCCCAGGTGGAAGCCGATCCAGCTCAGTAACAAGCCCCCTCCTCTGCACTTTGGAGAGCAACTTCATGCTGAGTGGGATGAATATGGAGTGTCCGAGCCTTTCAGAGTGGGGTTAAGAGACTTACACATGTGAGCTCCCTCTGTACAGTTGAGCTCAGTGGTGCTCAGTAGTGCTGCCAAGGGAAGGTACCTGGGAGACCTGGAAGCGCCAAGAACTCTGCCGGAAGGATTGGGAAGGCGCAGATGGGCCATGAGCCCTGTTCACATGCTTCCTCATAGGCAGACTCGGTCAAATCTGGCAAAGGGAGCCAGGTGCGTATGTGAGCCCACCACTGCCCTTTCCCAGCTGTGCCCCCCACTAAAGATGCACTGAAGTCCTAAACCCCAGTACCTCAGTATGACTACTTGAAACTAAGGTGTGTTTGCCAATGTAATTAGTTAAATTCAGATGAGGTCATACTGAAGCAGGATGAGCCTTTAATCCTACATGACTGGTGTCCTTGTAAGAAATGGAGAAGAGACACAGAGACACACAGGAAAAGATAACCGTGAAAGGCAGGACCACAGCTGTGTTGTTGGGCATAAAGCCCCTCCCACACAATAATCTCTCCAGCAGTCTAAGCTCCCTGCAAGTGTCCATGCCTTCCAAAGGAAGACGCAGTGCTGACTCTGTATTTTCTCTCGAATAATGTATCTAAAAGGCATTTTAGAAAAAGAAAGTGCTAGAGCGATGATTCCCAAATTGGATCAAGAAAACTGCATTGTATTCTCTTACTTAAAAATAGGGATTTTGAGGTCCCCTCTCTAGCCTTCGGCCCAGGGACTCAGTGTTCTATGACAAGGGCCTGGGCATTTGGACACAGAGTTTGGGAACCTCTGTGAGGGGTAGAGGCTCTGGAGAGATCCATGTGGTGCCAGGAGAGGGGTGCAGAGCAGACGGTGAGCAGCAGCAGGCTGCATGGAAACAGAGCTAGAAGTGGGCTCAGAAGACCTGGTCTCAGGGCTCTGTCTTCTGTTTCCTGGCTGTGTTTAGACAAGACTCTTGGGTTAGCTTCAGGTGGCTGCTGTGACAAATTAGCACAACCTTGGCGGTCTGAAACAATACGAATTGATTCTCCTATAGATCTGGAGGTCAGAAGCCTGACATCAGTCTTCCCTGGCTGCTTCCTCGCCCTTCCCGGTTTTGAGCTGCATTGCTCACATTCCTTGGCTCCTGGCCCCTTCCTCCTCCATCAAAGTCAGCATGTGGCCTGTGCTCCAGTCATCACAGTGCTTTCTCATGGGGTTACACCTCCCTCTCATTCCCTCTTAAAGGACCCTGGTGGTTACATCCAGGGCCCACTCAGATAATCCAGGATAATCTCCCCCTCACAAGATCCTTGATTTAATCACATTCCCAAAGCCCCTTTTGCCCTTTCAGGTAATATTCCCAGGTTCTAGGGCTTAGACTCGCATACCTTTGGAGTCTACCAGAAATAACCCTCAGCTCCTCTGAGCTCCAGTTTCCTTCAGACTGGGATAGTGTTGCTTCCCTGACAGGGTGAGCGGTAGGGCCTGTGTCCATCAGGCTATGCACTTGAAAGCATGGAGCGCCAGGTCTGGAAAACGCGCACTGGACAGAGAACACTGACTGGTTGGGTGTGCGGACACTCCTCCTCGGTAAACCCTCCTGCGATGCTGGCCCATCGCCGCCTGCTCCAGCCCAGGGCAGCTGCTCGTGGGGCCAGGAACGGCCTTCTGATTCCAACACGCACCCCACCTGACTCGATGACAAACCAGGTTCTCCTTTCCCTGCGTCTTCTGTGAAATGGATCTTGCAGTTTCATGTTACCAAATGGAAATTGCTTTACTCTTATTGCTCTTTCAACCTTTAGGGGAAAGTTGTGCTATTTTTTTTTTTTTTAGTCCTCAAAGCCTTTCAGTGAGAGTCTGCCAGCAGACATGCATGGCTTCAGGGAGCTCCCCGCCTCAGCCCCTGGCCTTCTGACATAAATCTTCCTCTCTCATAAATCTTCCTTCCCCTCATTTATTTTTGATTCATTCCAGTAGACACACTTTTCACACTGCATCCTTTAATCAGAGTCGTGCTGTTGACCTGTTTTAATTAGATCTCCGCTTAGAAATTTAGTCAGCACATCAAATAACTTTTTTTTTCAACCGGGATCGTGGCAAATGCTGTCTATCTGTCAAGGTTGACAAGTCAGTGGTGAGATTCATTCCACCAGGTCTCTGTAAACAATGCCAGGTGTGAAGAATTTTTGAAGAGGATTTCTCATCACTCAGATCTGCTCGGTGGTCCGGCTCTCGCTGCCGGCAACGCAGAGAGGGTGCAGGAGAGAGCGGCCGCTGAGCGGTGCTCACTGTTGTCAGCTCCCTGGGCGGCCTCGGGCGCGTGTCCTGGTCTTTCTTTGTCTCAATTTCCGCCTTGATAAACGCAGGGAACTTCACCTTCCGCAAGGTTGTTGTGAAAATTAAGCTAAATACTGTAGGTATAGTGTCTGACGCAGTTTCGGAGATGCGTGTGTTTGCACACACCTCAGGTTAATTATCTATTTATCTACCTGTTTGTATCTATACCTGTATCTACCTATTGCTATATATATATATATATATATATATATATATATATATATAGAAAGAGAGAGAGAGAGAGACGGAGATGATACAGAGATGATACAGATGTACGTATAGACATAGAAATATAGACATAGGTGTACACATAGACATAGACACACAGACATAGATAGACACAGACATATATATAGACATAGAAGTACACAGACATAACATAGAATAGACATAGACATACATATCATAGAGTGTATATAGACATAGACATAGAATAGACATAGAGATAGAGACATAGGCATAGATATAGACACAGACATGGACACGGACACAGACACAGACATGGACACGGACATAGACACGAACACAGGCACGGACACAGACACGGACACAGACATAGACACAGACACGGACACAGACACGGATACGGACACAGACATGGACGCAGACACAGAGATAACAATAACATTTTATTTAACAATAAAAATGATTAAAAAAATAAACTTCACGAGGAACTCCCCAGGACCTGGGTTGGGCTGGAGTCGGCCAGGCATCACTGTCATGCCCGAGAGTGCGCACTGTGCTGGGCTCAGTGAGGAGCCCGAGGCTGGCGCGAGCCAGGACGAGGTCTGGCTGCCACCGCCTGAGCCCAGGGGAGTCACAGAAACGCTCTGTAAATTGCGAATGGTGATGTGACCGAACACCCAGGGAAACGCTTTGCCAAGGCCGCAGAAGTGGTAGCGCCGATTCACCTTTACGGCAGTGCTAGGTGTGAGATTTCAGGTTTGCACGCGGTTCTTCTGTTTGTTTGTTTTTACAGGACTGACTTTAGTTTAGAAAACACGAGCTGAGCGGCATAAGCTCACCGGGAAATGATGGAAGCCCGGCGACAGTGAGTGGATCCGAATCCTGGAGAGAGGGAAAGCCTAAATCTAAGTGGGGAAGAATCCCAGCTAGTGGGCAGGCCGCAGGGTGCTCATTCAGGCTGTCCGTGTGGCTGATCTGAGAGCCAGGGCCCACTCCGCCTGCCTGCCACACTCACTGGCATTGCCCTCTCTGCTTTTTATGTCACCAAGAGCCCAAGAGGCACAGAGGTCAAGTTGATGCTAACCTGCAAGGACTCAGGGACGGTATCTAAGAGTCACCAAGTAAAATCTGCACAAGACTTAGGAGCTCACCTGGGTGGTACACGCTGCCACTCCACTCCCATGGCTCACACAAAGTTGCTGGCCTGAGAAATCCAGGTAGAGCCTCAGCATCCTTCTCAACAGACCCAGGATTTCATTTTTCATGTGAGTGAACAGACCCAGTAAGGCTATAGGACCTAATCAAGTATAATTTTCTCCTCTATAAACTGTGTGAAAAAAGAAAGGACCAAAGGGAAAAAATGTAAATTAACATGATGTATGTTTATTTAATTGTAGGATATAGTTAGTCGAATTAAACACTTTGGTGGGAAAAAAGGATTCACTTTCCATCATTCCAAAATCTTTCCTGATCTTCACAAGCACGCAAATTTCTGTTTGTTTTACCTAGTTGCAGTCAGCAGGTCTATCCTATAGACCTATAGCAGGTCTATCCTTCTCCCCGCCTGCCTTACTCACCATCATTAACACGTGAAGTTGAGGGCTTACTCTGGAGAGTTTTTATTTTAATGGCTATATGTCGTTATTCTGCAGGACCAGATTTGCTCTATGGTCATTCTGTCTAAAGTTTCCTGATTGTAAATTGCGTAGCTTCTGAACAACTTTGTACGATGGCTTTTGTATTTGCTCACTAGGGCTGCCATAGCAAGTGCCACAGACTGGGTGGCTCAACCAGTGGTCCCCAACCTTTTTGGCACCAGGAACCGGTATCACGGAAGACAATGTTTCCACGGATGGCTGTGGGAGGGGAAGACAGGAGGTGGAGCTCAGGCAGCAATGGGAGCGTAGTTTCACTCCCTTGCCTGCTACTCACCTCCAGCTGTGCGTCCCGGTCCCTCATAGGCCACTGACTGGAACTGGCCCATGGCCTGGGGGTTGGGGACCCCTGGCCTTAACAACAGCAATGTAGTTTCTCACAGCTTTAGCATGTAGAAGTCCAAGGTCAAGGTGCTGACAGAAGTGGCCTTTTGTGAACCCTCTCTCTCCTTAGCTTGCAGATGGCCATTTTCTTTCTCTCTTCACTTGGCCTTTCCGCTGCACCCATGTGTGTCCTCATCTCTTCTAAGGACACCAGTCATGTTGGACTAGGACCCACCTTCAGGACCCACCTTCAGGACGAGTTTTAACGTATTTGCTTCTTTAAAGACTCTGTATCCAAATGTAGTCAGATTCTTAGGATCTGGAGGTTAGGGCTTCACCCCTTGAATTTTGGGGGTGTCACAGTTCTGCTCACGGCAGCTTCTTTTTCATTTGGGTTCTTCGGGTTTTTAGACCTAGAGCGGATGTCACGTGTGGCCTGGCTCTCAGCCTCCTGCCCTCTGCCCACGGTGTCTCTTCTATGTGACCTGGAAGCACAGGGAAGTTTATGCCCCATGGGACCCCTGCAGGGCAGGGCAATCAGCCATGGGAAGGTGCTGGCAAAGAAATCTCTCCCTTTTCCCAGTAAACCATTCCCAGCCCCAGCGTCTGAGGACACTCCACGCCACCAAGATCCACTCTGGTGACAACACAGCTCCGTCAGTGACGGACCGCTTGTGCTTCCCTCTTTCTCAGCTCACTCCCTCTCTCCCTGTACTAACCATGATTGTTTCTGATGCTTCGATGGCTGGGGTGCTGCTGACTCAGGAGGGACCGGCCCTGCCAGGGCGGACCAAGTCTTGGAGACAGTACATAACTCACCTGTGAGCTCTGGACTGAGGCCTTTTAGATGTGAACCAACCAATCGGAGCCCACACCCCACCACCTCCTCTGCCTCTACTGGGCGCTTATGCTCAGGCCCACGATGCATCTGTGCACATCACCCAGGCCCAGATGCCAGACGGCCAGCGACAGTCCCTCTGCCCCTGAACCCTTTGAAATCGTGCCAGCCATCCAATCTGAAGCCTAGTCACCCTGCCCTGCCTGGTCCTTCTCATGATGACCACAGTCACAGCCCCAACCCCATAACCCCACCATCTGTGCCTCCTGACCAACCCCAGGCTTCCCTGTGGCCCTGTATCACATGGCGTGGCCCCTCCTCTTGGGAACGGTGGGCGACAAACTCCAGCATTCATCTCCTGACGGGCTGGCCCCGCCATGTCTGAGTAATAACAACACTCACGTTGTAAAGCACTGCCTCTCACCGCCCTGGCGTTTTATCTCCCAGTGGACATTAACTCGTGGGCTGGGCCTCAGCGGTGTTTGTGGGAGACTGAGCTAAGGGGCTGCCCAAGGGAACGAAGATATTATTTCTCTGCTGGCCTACTAAGTGCCAGGCAATGTACTCAGTCCTTTATTTTTGTAATTTCCTCTGAAGCAATTTGAAGTGATGTATAAGTCAAGGAAAATAGTTTTATAAATCCGGTTGCATATTGCCTTGCTCCAAAAAAATCAAGCAATGTTTGCCTTATGTTTCTTTCCATCCCTGACAATATTTGTGTGTTGGTATTTATTCAGTGGTTAAACTCTAAGTTGCTTTTATTTTAATGTTACCTTAACTGCTAAGGAAGCTATGCATTTTAAATAAGAGTTCTTTGGTGTGTTTGTTTGTTTTACTGTCAAAGTAACACATCGGACGTAAGCTTCTGCCTAAGCTCAGGTCTCGGGACTGGCCGACTTAGAGAAACTTGCCCGCCTGTTCTACTGGAGTCAGGTGCTAGGGCCCGGCCTTCCAGAAATCATAGGGCCCAGATTCTCATGGAATCCTGCTCCTCGTTCCTCTGGAGTGCCACCACTTCATCCTCAGTTGGGACGTGAGTCCCACAATCTGGGGCCCTTTGCACGCCCCTCCTGGAAAAGGATGCTTGTTGGTGAAGCCCTCTGAGATTCTCCCAAGAACCCTAGGTTCTCGGGACAAGATATTATGATTAGTTGATGGGAAACAGATGTCCACCTAATAACCACAATTATATTGTCAAAACTGCTTAAAATATCCCCGCCACTGGGACCCAGGGAATGTCGGAAGTGTGGTGACTAGTAAATTAGAACATTATCATGACATTAAGAAAGAAAAGTTGCATTGCCAAGTAATTCATCGGGATGATTTGATATTTCAGGGCTCACCATGGAGCAGTTTCAGGGACCTGCGATTATTTTTCCAGGCGCCACTGACAATGCCTCGCTCAGTAGCTGTGTGGTGGGCTCTGCCTTTCAAGTGGGAGAATCCTGAATAACAGCCAGTCAGGGATGGATCAATATCCAGGTGGGAGCACAGCTCAGATTTTCTTGGTCCTCTCCTGCTTTTGGAAGCGAAACCTCCAGTGGTGACAGGCAGTCTGGTGTGTCTGATGCCAGAAGCACGCTCCTCCTTCTGTGCCAGCTCTGTGCCTCTGTGTACACCTCTCTGTTGCTGCAGTCCCCCTTTTCCCTCTAGCAAACCTTTAGCTATCCACTCAGTCAGCCCAAGAATCATGTCCCCAGCTGGTGTTGGCATCCAGGCCATGGGGGCTGCCGTCCTGTGTCCTCAACTTGCTGTGAGCTCTGGCACACTGAGTAGAAGTTGTCTGTCCCCTGTTGTTCCCTTGCGTACAGTGAGCTTCCTGAGGGCATGGCTGGTCTGCCCGCCTTCCTGCCTGCCCTCTTCCCCTTGTCCCAGGAACAGGTATCGACGAAGCCCCTTCTCGGGTCAGGTGCCATGTGAGGCACTGAGGGTACAGCCGCAATCAGGAGCTTCTGGTTCAATGGCATGTTAGCTGACATTGCAGTCTGAGTGCCCAGCACAAATCCTGCTTAATAAATAAATGCCTGAGGATGGACTATCAGAAAGACGAGAAAGGGTGGCAGGGAGGGAGGAGGAAGGGCCAGCAGGCCTTGGAAGAGTCTGCACAGTGACGTCAGCACAGCGTGACGTCCTACCTCCTGTTTTGCAGGGCAGTTCTATGGATGATGGTTTGGACCCTATGGCTGGGAGTTACAGGGAAGCAAATATCTCCATTGCTCATATTGAGGGACATAGAGAGAAGAAGCTGGATAGTATCTGCTGGAGATGCTGTAATGCTAGGAGATTACTTAGCCCAAAGCCTGTGCATAGCAGGTTCTGGAAGAAAAGAAAAGATGGAGGAAGAAAATGAGTCCCAAAATATGATTGCAAAGCCCAGGGGAGATGCAGCTTAGAAGATGTACATAAGGAAAACCACTCTGGTTTCTGGTTGGCTTCACACTCAGTCAATAAGGAAGTCAGCAGAGCCGGCAAAGGCATTCCTATGGGGTTGGGCTGCCTCGACGGAGCTTCTCCCCATGGTCACAGTGGACAACATGCCTGGGCTCACTGGAACCACAGGCACCTTTCAATAACAACAGCCGACTAACAGTAAGGACTAAATGAGATGGTCCAAGGTCGAGGTGGGGAACCCGCTTCGGCAGCTGAAGCCCTGCCCCCAGGCAGGCGACTGGAGTCATGATGCAGGATGTAGAGCATTAAACAAGCCCTTAGTCCAGACAGCTGTCAGTCAAAACAGATTTGTGCCACTATATGCTTGTCCTTTGACCAGCACCCTGGTTCCCAGCCAGCTGGGGCAGTGACAGCTGGCATCACATTTTTCATTTCAGCTTCAGCTTTCATGAAATATGGCTCCTTCATGAGCTGGAACTGGGTCCCCCAAAATTCATATGTTGAATTCCTAACCCTAGTGCCTCCAAATATGACTTGACTTGAGAGATAGGATCTTCAAAAGAGTTAATTAAAATTAAATGAGGTTCCTGGGGTGGGCCTCGATTCAATATGACTGGTATCTTCTTAAGAGGAGGAGATTAGGATGCAGATGCTCAAAGGAAGACCCTGTGAGGACATGGGAGAGAGGACAGCCACCTGCAAGCCAAGGAGACAGCCAAGTCAGGAGGACCAGACTTGCCAACATCTTGATCCTAGACTCCAGCCTCCAGAGCTGTGGGAAGATGCACTTCTATTGTTTAAAGTTTGTGATGTTTTCCAGTAGCCGCTCAGGCAACTGAGTACAGTGGAACAGGCGCAGTCATCGAGTGCAAGAGGTTCACCCTCTAACAGCTTCAGTGGGAATGCCTTGCTATCGGATTTCTCTTAATGACTTCATCTGACAGCACCCCGCCTCCTGCCAAGGGCTCTGCCAGGAATCCCGCGTGACCAGTTCCCAACAGAAAGACAGTTTCTAGAAAGCGAAGGAGGGGCGGTGTCCTTTGGCCTGCTCGATGCTGCTCTTTCTTGTCCTCAGTTCCTGTTGACGAGGTCACGTTCCCCACTAGACCACAGGCAACTGTGGCACATGTGTTCCACCCTGCCTGGTGTGTGCCATGCACACACACGCACACACGCCGTGCAGAGCTCCTGGTGCGGTGAACATGGCTGAGTGGATGAATGTCCACCAAACAAAATCCTTAGAGTGATTTGTTTCCCACCTATCATCTTCCTCCTGGAGAAAGAACCAGGGACCAGGACCCATAAATCCACTCCTGGACAGGAAGCAAGTTTTCCCCTGGAACTTAACCAGTCGACGTCCATCTGTCTCTCACTGTGATTTGTTTAACACACGTTAGTATCCCTAAGAGTGATGAGCTCTGTGTAAACTCCACTTTAACATGGAGCTTCTCAACAAATGAACAAAAAAACAAATAAAAGCAAACAAAAACTCACAGACACAGACAGCAGCATGGCGGCTACCGAAGGGAAGGGGGTGGGGGTAGTGAAGGGTCAAATACAAGGTGACAGAAGATGATCTGACTTTGGGTGGCAGGCACACTGTGGGACATGAAGGTCATGTGTCAGAGAAGTGTGCACTTGAAACTTGTGTACTCTTGCTAACTGATGTCACCCCCATAAATTGCATAGAAAGAGATAGAAAATGAAGTGGAGCTTCCAATACGCTTAGGAAAAAGGTGAACCTGAACTCGGACGTGGACACTGGCAGCCTCTGCCCAGGTACTCGGTCCCCACCAGGCTGCTCCTGTCCCTTTTCCTGTCATAATGTGCTAGTCCACTTGGCTGCCTGAACGCACACATCGCAGACTGGATTAGGTTTCAAACCAGAAACGTGCATTTCTCATAGTTCTGGAGGCCAGGAAATCCAAGGTCATGGTGCTGGCAGATTCGGTGTCTGGTGAGGGAGGGTCCCCTTTGTGGTTTATAGATGGCCGTCTTCTCCCACGTTCTCCCTCCCGTGCTGGAAGGGTCGCAGGCACTCCCTGGGGTCTCCTTTATAAGGCACTGATCCCATCATGGGAGCTCCACCCTCATGATCAGCCCCTCCCACCTCCTAATCCCATCACAGGGGGCCTTAGGTTTCAGCAGGTGGATGTTTGTGGGGCACGAGCCTTCATGTCCTGCACTGTGGATCCTTCATGAACTCGAGTTGGTCACCACTGTCTCCTCGGCGGGACAGTGACGGCGGGCACTCCCCCTGTGCATTCAGGGGGACCAGTGTGCCCCTCTGCTCCAGTGGTTTTCAAAGCACTGTCTGCAAACAGAAACATGCTTCGCACGATCGCTTTTTTATTTTAGTAGCAATACCTAATTTATCCTGGAGTTTTCAGCATCATGCCATTTTAGTGCTTGTGGGTATAAAGGTTAAAAACAAAAGCAGTCCTGTGCGATCGAGTTCCCAGTCCTTAAGAGGCTCCCAGCCCACATGACCTGGCTGCTGCCTTCCTGTCTCTCAGCCCTGTTCGTCCACGCCCCCAGGAGCCCCATGTCTCAGATGCTCCAGGACACTCGTGTTTTCCAAGCCCAGAACGCTGTTCCCTCCGCCTGGAAATTCTCCTGCCCCTCTCTCCTTGGCCAATGCCGGCTGATCTTCAAGGCTCACACCCCATTACCTACACAAAGCTGCCCTGGTTTCTCTACCAGCATCACAGCCGTGCCCCAGGATAGAATTTGAGTGGGACCCTGCTTCTGCGCCTCTCTCCCGGTGCTGGCAGAGTGGTGGCTTCTCCGAGTCTGCACACCCAGCACGAGCACAGATACGGGCTCCGGGGCTGCGCTCAGTGGATGTTTGCCACGTGAAGGGAAGAGCCAGAATGAATATCAGGCCCAGGGAGCTGGAGGCTCCACCTCCCATTCCTCAAACCACGCAGGTCCCCTGGCCTCAGACACCTTCTGAGGCCTCGGGGTCCTGGACCCCTGGCCTGTGTTTTATCTCCCAGTCCGGTCAAGCCCATTAGTGAATCCCCTTTCCTGAGATAGCAGCCTACCTCACTCACACCAACTCGAATCGCTTCCTGGGCCTTGCTCCCCTGGCCGAGCCTCGGTGCTGGCCGCTTGCTCACCAGCTCCATTGATAGTGCTGGGATTTCATCGAGACGTGTGGGCCGTGGAAGAACGTGTGGCACTGGCACGTGCGTGTGCTGGGGTCAGAGCCGCAGCCATCAATCACGCCCGAAAACTTGTCAACAAGATGCAATGGCCGGATGTCTTATTTTCACAATTTCATAATTCTCTTTGAACAGCAGCCAAAAAAAGGGGTCCATTCAGAAAATATGTTTGTCTTCTAATAATGTCACCTCCCATGCCATGATCTACACAACAAAATGCACCAGGAAACCCCTGGAAATCTCTGCTCAGAGGGGTGTGAACCCGAACGGTGAGGCTGAGGGAAGCGGAGGGGGGTGAAGACAGAGCTCCCGACACAGCCAGGGGTGACAAAGTAGTGACACAGAAAGCACACGAGTGGGATACACCGTAGCTGGGACTTTGTGTGCTCAGTGGGATGACCGTGAGCCAGGATCATCCTGCTCTGGCCCCAGTAACCCCACATTCGGGGTCCGTGTCAACGTGGAGAGCCTCTGAGGGGTGCGCTGGAACGCAGTGGGTAAAGGGTTGGGGTGCAGAGACGGCCTCGGGCAAGTGACTTCAACACTCTCTACTTCCGTTTTTGTCACCTGTTACGTTAGGCTGATAACAGCGTCTGTCTCACAATTGCCTGGAATCAAAAAGAATTATTCAGGGAGACATGGAGTGAAGTCCCTGGCATGTAGTAGACACATGATTATCATAACATACAAGTGTGGACACGGGGTAGGCGGCAAAACAATTACTTACAGTAGGAGAAAGGTCAGCAGTGCCATATTATAGTTCTCAGTAATGATCCAACTATAATTAGTAATTTTTCAGAAAAAATAAAATAGACCTTCTGGGTGGAAAGTAGAACATACAAGATTCTGCAGACAAAGAGACCAGGTTAGAGTCCCAGACTTCCTCCATTCCAGTCCTGAAAATTGCTCTCCATCTTTCTCCTTCATCTTTGAAGGGGTTGGATACAATTCTCCTCCTGGGGCCCATGTGAGAATTAGAGTAACACCGGTCGGAAGCGCTGGGCCAGAGGCTGGTACGTGCTCGGGGAGGCTGTTGTGAGTATGAAGATCAGTCCTCTTTGGTTTCTGCTGATCTGCCGAGGCAAGGTCCTGAGTTTGAATCCTGATACTCTTCCTAATAGGAGTCAGACAGTCATTTAATAGTTAAATGACTCGCTTTCCTCGCCTGAGGAAAAGCCAACAGGAGGGGGAGCTACTGGGCTCCCTGCTGTGGCGCCTGGGGCTCCACCCTGCCTGGGGGCTTCCGGAGAGTTCCCAGAACACTCCTTTTCACCCAAAGACCAACCCGGAGGAGAGTAGGAGCCCCAGGTAGAGAGGCATCCCTGAGGGTGTTAACCCCTGTGTTTCCAGGTCCCACGTCGGGGTGTGCCGAGCAGACTCACACCAGCCTCGGGGCATCAGAGAGCACGAGAGGGGTGCACCTGGTGCGGGCTGGAGAGGGAAAGAGGCACGTCCCACCTGCAGGCCTGTCCACCTTGCTGGGGGCCAGGGCCGGGCGGGGCGGACGTGGGGAGGTGGGGAGGGTGGGAGCCAGGGCGCAAAGGGGGCTGCTGTTGTCTAGGAGGCAAATAATCTTGACTTGGCTTAAAGGGTCAGAACCGAAATGTTCCCATCCATTCTACAAATCTGGTTTGTCTCGCCCTGAGTTGATACAGCAACAAAAAGCAGGTTTTGGGTGAAACTGTCTTTCTATCAAGCATGTGATAACAGAGTCCTGAAAACACCCAGATGCTTGGTAAACTTTGTATTCGGTTTGCTCTCTCTGTCAGGGGGAGAGAGAGAGTGAAGCAGCAGCGGGCATGACCCCTCTGCATAGTCCAGCAGGGGGCGCTGTGGACTGAATGTCTGTGTCCCCATGTGAAGGCATTTGGAAGCGGGTCTTTGGGGGGCAGTTACGTTTATGTGGTGGGGTCGGTGCTCTTTTAAGGGGATGAAATAGACCAGCCGGTGCCCTCTCTGTCACCCCCCACCATGAGGACACAGCAAGTAGGCGGTCCTCTGTAAACTGGGAGGACGCATTCACGAAGAACCTGATCACGCTGCCATGCTGACCACCCACACAGCCCACACTTCCAGCCTCCAGATCTGGGAGAAGTGAACGTTTGCTGGTTAATCCACTCCATCCATAGTATTCGGTGAAAGCACCTGAACTGACTGAGACGGGGAGGGGGGGGGGGAGGCCCAACCCCCACCTGCCCCATCCCACTTCCCTGGGTCGGACTCCCGCTCTGAGGCCAGGGCTTGGGCGGGGAGTCCCATCTTGCAGAGACTATGGTGTAAGTGTAGGCAGGAGACACAGCTATATGTTGAGCTTCAACTAAATCATCATGCTGAGGCCTTTGAAGTCTCTCATTTCAAGGCTTTGAGAAATGCTCTGTGATAATATGTGGACGGTGGCACTCGCCTTTGAGACGTCGATGATTTTGTTGTAGGAATGCCACCTCTCAGGTGGGAAAGGACCAGGCTGCCCTCCAACTCGCCTGCTCCCTCCCTGCCACCCACAGCTCTGCATCTGCAGAGCAGAGGCCGAGGGGCTGCACAGCTCTCGGACTCTCGAGGAAAAGCTGCTTGCATTGTGGGCAGGGCTGAGTGTGTGCAGCTTCTATTTCCTGGAAAAAGCTTTCTTCTTCCTATGTGCACATTGGAACTGATGTTTTCCACTTGGTCTATGATGTGTGTGGACAGGGGACTCTGTGGGATCATTTTCTCACCGGTCCGTGGGAGCTAAGACCTGATGACACAGACATGCCACATGAACCTGGCCACCACATGAACCTGGCCACCACCTCCAGCTACAGGGTAGCCTGCAATGAACCCAGTTCAGGTCGCTGATGCCCCACACCTAGTAAAATGCAGTCGAGCAATTCCAGAACGGTGCTCATCCACTGGGTGCCTTGCATTGACGGACTTTGGACGGTTATATGCTGGTGGGGTTGTGCCGCTAGAAGGCACAGCACAAGGCCAGTGTACATGAGAAGGGGGCAGACCCCAGGAAGGGGAGGGCTTTGTCTGGAAAGATCAAGTCTCCAAACCAAAGGGAGGCATCTTAGAGTTCAACCAGGAGAGAGAGGGGCCTTTGCCCCTTGGAGGGACAGAGGCATGCTCGGGGTCCCACTCAGCTGGTGTGGGAGGGAAGACTGACTTCTGTTTTGGGACGAGGGCTGGGTTGGCCACAGGCACTAGCTGCAGGCCAGGGGGAGAGGCTGTCAGGCAGAATATAAAAATGAGTTCACCCTCACCCTGAAAGGCAGTGACCCAAGAAATCTTGGTGCTCTCAGAGCTGGAGTGCCTGGTACTGAAAGAGACGTTTCCAGTGAACACCCACGTGAGTGAGAGCCCTCCCTGCCCCTGCCCCCCAGTGCAGGATGGGAGAGAGCCAGGGTGGGAAGCACCCAGGCAGTCTCACACGTCTGGCCGGAAGGACCCAGGATGGGGCCAGGGGCAGGGGAATCCCACCCTCACGCCAGTGGGTCTCCCAGGCCAGGCAGTGAGTAGCATTTTTTGCTTCCTTTAACAGTGTTTAGCTGTCCAACCCAGTTCATGACCCAACTGGTCTCCCCTTAGGGAGCCACCCAGAATATAAAAACCAAGGACCCTCTACCCCGATGTGTGGAAAAGAGAGTAGTTAATGAAACCCATAGCTCCATAAACTTAAGTCACATTTTCACCCTTCCCACCTCCCTTTACCCCATTTAATAAGGAAATTGAATCTGAGATGAGCTTTTAATTAAAAATCTCATAATAACATACAAAATCCAGGAGATAAGGAAATTAAATATTAAATATGGATTTTTTCCTTCTGCACATTTCCTGCTGTTTGGCACATACGAAGTCTATTAGAACAAGAGGACTCAGAGGGACTTTCAGCATCATCAAGGACCGTACTGGAGAGGGTTAACGTGGGTGGGCTGATGGCCTTCGAACTCGTCAATCCCGAGCCAGACCACGGGGTGGACAGGCGGCGTTGCAACTTTTTCTCGGGCAAACTGGGCTGGCAATCACGTATCGTCCCCAAAGCCCACCCAGACTTCCTGCCCTGCCCCACCCCACCCCAACAGAGCTCCGCATCCTCTTGGGAACTTCAGGCAGCAGCTTGCTCTATGGCCCATTTTCATAGGAAGTGCCACCTACCGAGCAGTAACCGAGATCTTTCTGAGGGCAAGAGGTAGATCTTTTAGCCCTCCCTTCCCAGCCCCTGGCACGTTTCCTAGTAGGCTCTCAACAAGCATGTGTTGAATGAATGAATGAATGAATGCATGCATGCAACGTGTCTGGGTAGGTAACAGGAGCCGGCAAGCTTGTCCCGGGAAAGGCCAGCTAGGAAATATGTCAGGCCTTGTGAACCACATATGTCCTCTCCCACAGCCACTCTACTCTGCCACGGACAACTCACGTTTGAGTCGGCCTGGCTGGGCTCCAGTAACACAGTTCGCAAAACAGCCCGTGGGCTGGATTTGGTCCAAGGGCTACAGTATACTGAGCCTGTGGCCTAAAGAACTGTCTTCCGGTTTGGACAAAAGATTGAGTTTGGTTACTTGTGTTTTTACAGTGTCAGCCAGGCACTTTGCGGAATGACAGCAGGTCTGCAAAGATCACTGGACGGGGTGAATTCATCTCATCCTCTGCAAAATGAGGGTGAGGTCCATTTCTTGGTTCCGCCTCTGACGCTCCAACCTAAAAAAAAAATGGCGTAACCAAAACTGAGACCTCAGCTTTCCTTGCAGACTTGACCTTGGTTCACCCTGGCAGCTCTGAGCTTTCCTCTTGGCTCAGGGAGCAAGCCTAGGCCAAGACTTCAGCTCTGAGCAACCCAATCTCCTTTCTGGCTCATTAGCCCAGGTGGTCTATAGTCAGGGAGGGGTGGACACAGCGTTGAGAGCACCTGCAGGCATCCAGCACCCTGGAGACAATCTGTCCAGGCTCCTCTGTCTTCGTCCTCCCACCTCCTCCCACCGTCAGCGCAGACTGGGCAAAGGGACTGCGCTTCTGCGGGGTCTCTCCGCTTTCCTGGGAGAGTGACAGGAAGTGTAACGAGCTCACAGATTGCACCTCCCTGTCCAACTGTTCCCAACAGATTGGCGTCCCAGTTGGAAAGATTCCGTGGCAGGCGGCATGGGACAAAGAGACACTTCTGCGTTTTAGTGCGAACGCCTTGAGCCGAAATCCTGCCTTCTCGTCTGACACTTGTCGCTCCACATGGTTTTCCTGGGGCCCTGCCACCCCCTCCAGTGTCTTCAGAGCCGGACCCGTGCAGAGCTGAGAGGTGGGACGAAAGCACCTGCGAGCCCTCCCCTGTTACCCACGCAGGTGCGTCCTCTGTCGGTCCAGCGCCTGTCTTTCAGAGCGCTTCCCAAAATCTTTAATTAGAGACCCGTCTCCTTAGAGCCTGCATTTCCCATAAGGACAAGGCCTTGCTGGTTTTGTTCGCCTCTGTGCTCGGCATGAAGGAGGAGTTTAGAAATACTTCACAGCGGATAGGGCACAGCAGGTGTCTGCCCGGCAGGGCGGAGGGGGGTCAGCGCAGCTGACCAGCAGGTTCCAGCTGCCCGTCGGCCAGGCCCCAGGCCAAGTGCGGTGCCTGGCAGAGGCAGAACGCTCCATCAGCATTTCTGGAATGAAAAAAATGGATGTAGTGTGTTTTTCATAAAGCTAAGTTTAGTCCATTTAAAGAACTGAGCTTTATTCTAAGAGCGTGTCCTTCCCAGTTTCTGATGTTGGAAATCAGTACTTTAAAAAATTATGGTGGAATTAGATAGTGGGATTTTTAAAAAATCCTCACCTGAGGATATGTTCATTGATTTTTTTTTTAACATTGAAAGTTTATCAAATCCAGGACTCAGGGAACCTCTTTTAAAGTGAACAACCCTACATTCTTTAATGACTACAGATGCTTATTGGACTAAAACAAATTCCGTAAATGCAGCGCTGGGAAGAAGGCCTCCGCTCCGCCATCCCGGGGAGCAGGTCCAACCCCTGTGTTCCCAGGGCTGCACGGTACACACATTCTGCACACGTGCTCTGGCATCTGATGTGGGTGGGCTTCATGCTCAGCTGCCCCACTTCCTAGTTTATTGACCAAACCTCCCAGAGCCTCAGCTTCCCCCCACCCCGCGACCCCCGTGGAGCAGGGGCCGCCCCAGGCTGTTGGGAGCATCCAGCGAGATAAAACACGTGAGGCATTTCACAAGGTCCCGGCCCAGGACTCGTTCTCAGTAAATGTTAATTATAGCGTGTGTCCGAGTCATAACATATTTACGACCTCTCTCAACCCTGATTTCCCGATGCAGTCACGGCTTGTCCGCAAAGCCCTGAGGTGTGTGGCGTGTTCAGCTGCCTCTACACAAGCCTCAAGCTGCTTAGAGGATGAGACCCAGGAACGTCAGTGGATAGGAGGGAGACCCCCTTCACCCCGGTTTTAGCTTAGACTTTAGCACCAGAATACCTTCTGGAGGCTGGCAGAGAGGACCCACGCATGTCCCGTTAGCTCCAGGCAGAGCCTGCCGTTCAGAAGGACCGTTCTCTGTACTGATTGATTAACGGGGCCCAGGACAAGCCGGGACACGTGAGACCCAAACAAGCCACAGGTCTCCCCGGGCCATCCTTCCCAGAGCACGGCTTCCCAGCCACTGCCCCAGGGATGGCCGTCCCTGGTTGTCAGTCCCACCCCCGCCTCATGCCAGTGTCATTGGCAGCTATTAGCACTTCCGTGGGGAAAGATTGGGGAAGCAATGCAGAGTTCCCCACCGCTGTCCGGGTGAAAGAACGATGGACTGCGATTTGGAATCCTAGCTGCTGCCCCTTCAGTTCAAATTCCTTGACTATAAACCATCCCAGTCAAGGACTGTTTGCCTCTCCAACTTAAGAATCCAAAAAAAAAAAAAAAACGTTGGCTCCTCTTCAAGACTGTAGCGCGACCAGGAAGTGGGTCTCCTATTGGACATGCGGCGTCACTGAGTTCTCCATCAGAGTGTACTCTGTGACTCCAGCTACCCTGCCGACCAAAACTGCACTCAGATCAATGCAACCCCCCCAAAAAAAAACCTGGCAGCGATGGCCAGAGGCCACCTTTCAAAAACACCTTAATGAAAAGCCACTTTTCGGTCAGATGCGTGACATTTGAATGGAAAAACAAAATACTTTGTCGCTTCTCATAAGCACAGAGAGCCTAACGAGGTAATGAATTCTGTCTCCTCCGGCACTAATCTCAAGTGCAATAATCTCTAAGTATGATTTTTATCTTTAGGGACTCTGTTGTTGAGCAAAACCCGAATCGTGGGTTTATACTTTCAGTTTGTCTCTCTCAGGCACTGGCTCAGAGATGAAGATGAGGGGGTGTGCTGAAAAAAAGAACAAGTGTACAATTCAGTGACTTTTAGCACATTTATCAATTGTGTGACCATCACCACTATCTAGTTCTAGAACATTTCCGCCCCTCTAAAAGCGACCTGGTGCCAGGCAGCAGGCAGTCCGCACCTCTCCCCGCCTCTCCCCCCTTCCCCGACTGACAGTCGCTGATCTGCGTTCTGACGCCACAGATTTGCCTGTTCTGGACTTCGTGCATAAATGGAACCATCGAATATGTGGCCTTTTGTGCCTGGCTTTTAATTAACATAACTCTTACAAGGTTTTTCCATGCAGTGCCATTACTCCATTTCTTTCTATGACTGAATATTATTTCTGTGCATGGATATACCATATTTACTGGCCATTCACCAGTTGGCTTGTTTCCACTTTTTGGCTATTATGAATAAGACTGATACAAACATTCATGTACTTGGTTTTTAACTTTTTAAATTATATACCTAAAAACGTAATTGCTGGGTCTCGTGCTAACTCTATGTTTAATTCTTTGAAGAACTGCCAAGCCACCTTACAAAGTGGGGGCACATTCCTACCAGCGATGTCTCACTGCCTATGTCCTTGCCAACACTTGCTATTATCTGTGTACTGTAGCCATCAGTATTAGTCAGTTTGAGCTGCTATAACAAAAATACCACAGACTGAGTGGTTTAACCAGCAAGCACTTATTTCTCACAGTTCTGGTGGCTGCAAAGTCCAAGGTCAAGGTGCTGGCAGATTCAGTGTGTGGTGAGGGCCCTCTTTCCGGCTTGCAGATGGCTGTCTTCCTGATGTGTCCTCACATGGAGGAAAGAGAGATCAGCTCATCACTTCCTGCCCTGCGCTGTCTCACGGAGGCTTTGCCAACAGTCTGAATGCCTCTAAACAGACCTGACAATTCATCTCAGGACCCAGGGGCCATGCGTGGCAGGGCCTCACCGGAGCCCTCAGCTTATTCCAAGACCAGCCCTTTCTCTGGCAGAACGACAGGGGCTGGGGAGGCCTGAGTGCATGGGGCCCCGTGCTGACAGCATGGGGCTCCTCACCTTGAATTCTACTTGTTTAGGAGCTTCTGGTCTCCTGGGACCTGCCCTTCCTGGCCTACCTGTCTGAGCAGAAATGCCAGTGATTGCTAAAAGTTCTTGCCGTGGTGGGTGCCTGAGCACGCTGCAGTGGCCCGTCATGACCCTGCTTGCATTATCGTTGGTCAGTCTTTGTTGTCACTCACCGTAAGTCCCATGAGAACAGAGCCCATGCCCAATGTCCTCTGGACTGTCTCTGTCCCTCTCCCCAGCTTGATCCCACTTGCTCCAAAGCAGTCAGTGGCCTGCAAAGGGCAAGCAATGTTCTGGACCATTACCCCAAATTCCTAGCCAGTTCCTGACAGGCCCATATTTAAACCTAGTCTTTCACTGGACTGAAAATCATCACTCTGAAAATACAGCCACATCCTCCATTCTGACGGCCCCATCCCAAAAATCGGTTTGAGTCTGTTCCCCCAACTTTCAGGCCTAAGCTCGCGATGGCACTCTGCTAACTTTCAGCTTCCCCCTGACTCCGCCGAGCTTGGAAAACGTCTCCTTTCAAGCTCCGTAGTATGTCTGGCTAGACCAGCCACAGCCCACTTTCCCTTGCCCTCAAAGGTCCCAGGTGATTTGTTCTGGTGCAGGGGGCAGGGGGTGGAGAGCGGTCATCTGGAGTAGAGGGGCAGCAGGAGAGGGCAGAGTGATGGATGCCCCTGGGAGGGCGCCACAGGGGGAGCTAATGAGAACTACGGGGAATAATCTGAAAAGTAGAAGTGTCCCATTAACTCACAGGAGACCTTCATCAACGACATGGCGTGGGCCTTGCATGGAGCCAGGGCACGTGTGAATGTGGACTCAGTCCTGCCCTCGTGAGCATCCAGCGTTTGAAAACAGAGAGCAGCATCCAGTGTTTTAAAAGTGAACATAGACCGTCTCTAAATTCTATTTCAGTCAATGCTATTAGAGCTTATAGGCAGGCGCTGTGGTCTGGCCACCTGGTAACTGTTTCTGCCCCACCTCCACCCACCCTGGTGCTCAGTGACGACGAAAACTGACCGGCTTGCCCGGGCGCTGATCAGGGGGGGATGTGCCCAGTGACAGCGAATTGGAGGCAGAGCCGGGAATGCAGCCCCTTTCCTTCCTCATGACCGTCCTTCCCAAGCTGAGTCTTCTCCTGGGCTCTGGCGAGGAGCCTCCCTCTTAACCTACAGCCGCTTCCTCCCAAGGCACGCTGCTTCCCCCCGGAATGCCAGACACTTATGGGGAAGGGAGGAGATTCATTTCAAACCGTCCGCCTTGTTTTTGTATGAGGCATCATGGGTAAGTGCCCACTTGTTGGATTCAGGGAACATCTGTGTTTAAATCGGCCCCAAATCTTCTTGGTGCATGAACGTGGGTCTCATTTCCTCATCTGTCACAGGGGGACAACGAAGTGGGGTAAGAATGAAAGGAGTTAAAACAGACTCCTAGAACAGAGCTTGGGACATGGTCAGCGACCTTTGTCATCATGCTTGTTGGTATGTTTGGCATACTCAGTGTGTCCCAGGGCCACGTGATGGGGGAGGGAGCCATGGGCAGCAAGGCCTGACGCTCATGTTTAGAGCTGTTCTCATCACAAAGTGAACCCAAGGCCGGCGAAGGGAGGGAAGTGTTTCTAGCCTGTCACTCGGAGTAATGTGAAATGTCCCCACATGTCCCCTTCTGATGACAGCAAACAAGGCCACTGCTGAAAGACAAGGACTTCTTTCTATTACCAGGGAGCACAAAGGAGCCGGGCACATTAACATTTGACTTTGCAGAAGGAGAGGCAAGGGCGCTGAGTGGGTCTCAGAGGCAGACGCAGCCTCAAACACCCCTGGAGGGATTGCGCGGGGGGCACAGAGAGCTGCCCCCCACCCTGGGTCCTCCCACAGCAGGTGACCGTGGGGTCCTAAGGAAGGACCCAAATGGTGATGATCTCAACATGGTCACCCTCACTGCTATTTTTGACAATCGGGTCCTAACTCACATTCCTAGGATGTTTTACTTTCAATGGGCATGAGTTTCAATTCTTCAGTGTATTTGAACTTCACCATACGCTGTGAGTCAGCAGAGTCTGGCCTTATTCCCCTGTTTTGACCTGTATGATGAGGACTAGATCTGTGACCTGCTCAGTGACCATGCTGGAGTCAGGGTCAAGACTCTCCACCCTCCAGCTGAAGATCTTTCTACTGTAAATATAAACATGTGATAACCTGGCCTTCCTTCCAGCCTTCCTTCTTCTTCGTCTTTTTTTCTTTTTAGAGAGAGGAAGGGGGAGAGACAGAGAGAGAGAGAGAGAGAGAGAGAGAGAGAGAGAGAGAGAGAGAGAGAGAGAAACATTGATGTGAGAGAGAAACACTGATTGGTTGCCTCCCATATGCGCCCCGACCAGGGACCAAACCTGCAACCTAGGTGTGTGCCCTGACGGGGGATGGAACCTGTGTGCACAGGATGACACTCCAGCCAACTGAGCAACCAGCCAGGGTTCACTTTTTCTTAATATTACAAGAAATATGAGTGCATTTTCGTTGGAAAAATTTCCAGCAATACCAAAATACATAGCAAAAGGCAAAAAAGTTCCTCTTATCCTTCCACTTCCCCAAAGAGACAGCTCTGACCTGCTGTTGCCTGTTTTTCAAGTTCTTTTGCTAAGCCTTAAACACACACAAATGGTGTGTGTACACACACAGGGGATGATAACATAATCATGGTCATAGAATTGGCTGTTTTCGCTTAAAATATTCCACGCAGCGCCTGCCTCATTTTGAATTCATGGAGAACATTTCTTGGGCTTGCTGAGAAATGTTTACACTCTTCCCTTTTAATGGGTAGTTAGGGTGTTTCCACTTTCAATGTTAAAAGTGAAGTTCCAGTTAATATCCTACAATTAACATGTTTGTGCCCAAGAATGAATCTTTATCTGGGATGTTTTCAGAGAAGCAGAACTCTTGGGTCAAGAGTGCCTTTTACATTTTGATAGTTACTGTCCCATTTCCTTTTCAAAGTCTCTCCCAATTCCTCTCCCATCACCAACATGCAAAGGTTCCTATCTCTCCCGTCCAGGGTGATCAGCCTTTACTCTTTGCCATACGGGGCAGTGAAAAGTGTTCCCTTTTTTTACTTGAATTTCTTTAGCAGTTAAAGAAGTTGAGTGCCTTTCTGTCTGTGTGTTGGCCACATGCATTTTCTCTGGGACGTTGACTTCATTGCTCTTGAACTTCTTGTCTGTCTTAATGATGAAAACAATGTTCTTTCTGTCTTCTGGATGTTGATGAAAATATTCAAAATCCTTTGTTCCAGTAATTTTATCACCGTACCTTTTGGGTTTGGGTGGTCAAACATAAGCTATTTTTCACTTTTTAAATGAGCTTTTACCTTTAGAATAGATTTAGATTTATGGGAAATCACCGTGAAGACATACAGAGCATTCTCACACACCCACACCCGCGCTATCACAGGGCATCAGCGTAGCACGGTGTTGCGACGAAAGCAGTGTTGCCGCATCATCGTGAGCTGAAGTCCACGCTTCGTTCACATCGCCTTCGTTTTCACCTCGTGGCCCCCTTCTCTTCCAGCGTCCCACCCGGACACCGCGCCACCCCGAGTCGCCACGTCTCCTCAGGCTGCTCTGGGCTGTGTCAGTTTTGGTGAGTACGGGTCAGGGATTTTGTAGAATGTCCTTGAACTGGAATTGGATATCTTTCTCATGATTAGACCAGGGTTCTGGATTGGGGGCAGGGAGAGCACAGAGGAGAGGGGCCCCTTTCATCATATTGCAGCAAGGGTGCACACTCTTCCCAGGGGCTGTCACCATGGGGGTCAAGCTGGACCACCTGTCTGAGACAGTGTTCTTCCCACTGAGATCATCCCCTCATTTCCTCCTTTCCACGTTGTGCTGTGGAGAAGGAAGTCACTCTGTACAACCCACACAAGAATAGATTCAAAACTGATTAAAGACCTAAATGTTAGACCTGAAAACCATAAAAACCCTGGAAGGAGACACAGGAAGAAAAATCTTGGACATTGTGTGTAGCAATATTTTATCAGATATATCTTCCCAGGCAAGAGAAACAAAAGAAAAAAATTAACAAATGAGACTACATTGAACTAAAAAGTTTTTTCACAGCAAAGGAAGACATCAACAAAATAAGACTGCCCACAGAATGGGCGAACGTATTTGCCAATGATACATCCGATAAAGGGTTACTATCCAAAATGTGTAAAAAGCTTTCAAAATTTAACACCAACGCCCCCTGAAAACACAACAACCCAATTAAAAATTGGGCAAAGGACCTGAATAGACACTTGTCTAAAGAGGACATACAGATGGTCAACAGACATATGAAAATGTGCTCAACATCACTAATCCTCAGATAAATGCAATTTAAAACCACAATGAGGTACCGCCTCACACCTGTCAGAATGGCCATCATAACCGAATCAACAAACAACAAGTGCTGGCAAGGAATGGAGAAGGGGAAACCCTAGTGCACTGTTGGTGGGAATGCAGACTGGTGCAGCCGCTGTGGGAAGCAGTATGGAGGTACCTCAAAAAACTAAAAATGGATCTGCCTTTTGACCCGGTGATCCCACTTCTGGGAATATATCCAAAGGAACACAAAACACTCTAATCTGAAAGAACACAAGCACCACTGTGTTCATTGCAGCATTATTTATAATCACAAAGGTATAGAAGCAGCCCAAGCGTCCATCAATAGATGACTGGATAAAAAATCCATGGTACATTTACACAATGGAATACTATTCAGCCATAAAAAAGAAGAAAATTTTACCCTTTGTGACTAAAGATGGACCTGGAGGACATTAGCCTAAGTGAAATAAGCCAGTCAGAGAAAGAAAAATAGCATATGATTTCACGCATATATGGAACCTAATGAACAAACTGAACTAAGAAGCAAAATAGAAACAGGCTCATAGATGGAGAGCAGGCTGACAGCTAAGGGGCAGGGAGGTTAGGGGTCAAGGGATTGAGCAAAAAGAACAAGGGATCATGGACACGGACAACAGTGTGGTGATTGCAGTGGGGAGGGGGGTGTAAGGGGACTAATTGGTAATGGGAAATAATACAGTGAAAGTCACTATGGACAGTCCACTCTTAAGGAGTGGGAAGGGGACAAACCTCACTTCCACAAATTATTTGGAGTTTTTCTGCACTGAAAAATCGTCACTTCTCCCTCGACTCTATTTATTTGTTCAACTATTTATTGTCATCGGTATGGACCCACGAATGTTTGCATTTTGCGTTGGGTTATAACCCAATGGTGCTTCAATTGTTTTGCTTGAGTCGTTTCCACTTTGGCCATGGGAGGTCCTTCATGTGGCTCCTGTGTCCCTTTGATAGCTTCTCCTTCATCGTTGTGACGTTTTTAAACACTTCCTTACTTTCTGGCCTCGCCAGGCTTGTCTTGTATATTTTGTGTTCCTGTCTGAGAAGCATCTATTTCTCCAAGGGATCCTGGTTTCTCTTGTTGGAGAATGAATAGTATTGGCAAACACCAGCTGGGTGGTAGGTATGCTTGTTGCCAGAAATTGGTATTGTCAGGTTTTTATTTGATTTTAACCTTTCTAATAGGTGTGTAGTTGTATCTGATTGTTGGTGGAATCTTAAATCTCCTGATGACAAGAACCATTGATCATTTTCCCATGTTTATTTGTCTTCTTCATATCTTCTTTGTTGAGGTATCTCTACAGATCTCTTGTCCATATTTTAAAAATTTTGGTAAAAAATACCTATCATAAAATTTACCTAGGTAAATTTCTAGGTACAAATTTACTTTCTTGTGCAACAATCCTCAATACTTGTCTCCAAAATTCTTTCATTTTCCAAAACTGAGACCCTACATCCCTTCGACAGTAACTTCCTGTTCCCTCCTCCCCGCAGCTTCTGGTGACCAACTGACTGTATTGGGTTCCCCGGCTGTGCAACTTCTGCCAGAACGTGCATTGCAATGTTGAATAGACAAAGAGAATTGTAGCTTAGTGTCTGTCTTCCCTACCGAGGGCTTAGACAAGGGCACAGTGGACCCCCCGACCTGTCCTCCCTGGCACTTCAATGACTGAGCGAGACTCTAATTGCTAGCATTGGATCCCTTCATGCTCGGAAGACCTGGAGGGAGTTCTGTCCTCCTGAAGTGCTTCCTACTCGGTATACTCACAAACACATCAGGACTCAGTACAGCGATGGATCCGCAACTGGGAGTCCGACGTGGGTTTGTTCGAAGGTGGTGATGGCCTCGTCTCTGGTGCAAAATCGAATATGGGGAGTGCCTGGCAAATCCTGGCTGTTTGACAAGGCATCACAAACGCGAGATGCTCTTGGGGAACCATTAGCTGGTTTATAGGCAAAAATGAAAGGGAATGGAAGGAGTCCAGAAATGTCAACCCATGAAGGATCAGAAAAACTGAGTGATTCAGACTCCAGATGGTAGAAACTAAAACTTAGAAAGTCTCTGTCTAAATAAATGAACAAACCCCGTAACAGAGGTCAGATTAAGACTGTGACCTTCCCACTTGACCCTTCCAGTGCCACACACTATGATTGAGAGAGAAAGGCATGGGGGCGAGGAAGCAAAGAAATAAGGTAGATAGGAAAAGTATGTCCAGGAAAGATCATTGGGAATGGTTACTGGGTCATGCAGCTGACTGGAAGCAAAAAGATCAAAAGTCTACTAAGGTTTTACAAGGACTGTATTACTAAAGACACCACAATTTCAGAGCAAAACAGTCTTTGATGATTTGAGACTCATGCAGCCCCTGGTCCTCTGACCTCTCATAAGCAAACAGCAAGCTCCAAAAAATGTAGTTTGCAAGGCAAGCTTCTTCCCAGCAGCCAATGCAGATTTGGTCATGAAAGCAAATGAGCAAGAGAAAAGTCCCTGAGGGTAAAGCTGGGACCATGGAGGGACATGGATGTGGTAGCTCTGACCAAAGAGCAGAACAAAAGTCTGGGGATGTCCCCTCTGCTAGGGCGGGGAAGCCCCCCATGCCTGTCCCATGGGACCCCATATCCCTACACATCAGCAAGGACTGTGTGCCTTCTCTTCTGTCCTTTTGCAAACGGGAGATCTTCTTGTGGAATTCCTGTCCCTCCCCACCACGTCCTGTGTGGTCCTCCGGGCTCCTTCTCTCCTTCCCACCTGCAGGTTGGAGGATAACAGCTAGGTTGACCCAGAGAATCATGTGCTAAAAATGGTGTGTCCATTAGCCTGGATCCCTGAGTGACCGTGTAGAGCAAAGCCATCTGCCACCCATGCTGTATGGCTATGCCAGAGAGAAACAAAGGTTTGCTGTGTCACAATGTCAGCATTACAGAGTTACAGTCCTACCTCAGTACTCATCAGATTCAGAACCCTGTACTCACCACATTTTGATGAGAAAAAGATGTCTCAGCACTCAGCGTTTGCGTGGGATTCATCACACGTGCTAGAACTTGCATGAGTCACAGTGCAAGAGAAAACGCTTCATCACTCGTCACTTGCTTGCCACTCATCCACTGTGGCACTCATCACAAGTTCCGGAGAGAATTAACGAGTGCCAAAGTCCCACTGTATTTGTTACAGCACCTAGAGTTAATTACCCTGACTAATAATACATTGAGTGCCTGCCTTATACCACACAGCAACTCAGAAAAAAACAGGCCCAGGGCCCAGGTCTCCTGACCCTACTAGCCCAGTAAGTGCCCTACTTTTAAAGTCCGTCTTGTGCTGAAGCTGAAATGATGGGTCTCTCCCTGCAGGCCTGCCTGTATTCACTGGAACAATGACTTGGCCCTGTAGTTTTTTGGTCAACCGAGCTCGTCTAGGTGAGCTGGCGTGGCGAGGCATCCCCGCTGACCCAGTTTCCCGCTCTCTGTGTGCTGAAGGGGTCTGTGAGGGGCTGTGACTGCACCCTCACCTGCCCCCTTTGCCAGCTCCAACAGCGCCCCCTGTCCTTACTGTCCTGCCTTGTGCTTTGATGGCTGTGGGCACCATCGCCGAGGTCCTTGAGGGACTTGGGAACGTCACTCCATGCTTCATGTCACATGTCACAGTCACAATCTTTTTAACAGCTGTTCTCCTGCGTTTTTCAGTGAGAGCCTCTCACCAGCATCGCCCCTGACGACACGGAGGTGGGGGCCGCAGGGCTGACCGAGGGAGTCAGCCTTCTTGTAGCAGCAGTGGCTCTTGGCCAGGGCTGTGCCCACCTCCGGTGTCTCCGCTGTTTAAACCCACCGCCCATGCCACCTCGTGCATTTAAGGTCTTGAGGGTAGAGCTTGAAGGTTTGGGGCTTCCTTTGCAGCAGGGCAGAACAGACTGAGCTCAGCGGAGCAAGGGCAGCTGCACAGCCTTAGGTGAAGGTCGCTAGCGACAGCGATGTTCACGGCAAGCCTGTGTTTACAGAGCACGTTCACGCGTGACCCGCTCTTCCTGCTGCCACCATTTGGGGGTGCATTACACGGTGGGGCATGGCCTTCGAGATTCAGGTCTTTTGGGCCACCCTGGGAAGACGCTGCCACCCCCTGCCCCCACCGCCACCCCATTTTATTTAGATGCCTTTTTCTTCTTCTTTTTGTTTTCCCAGAATATTGTAAGCTTATTTCTTTTATAATTTTTATCTGTTTTGAGAACAAAACAGCCATTCTTCTCTGAACCCCAGACACCTTAACCAGTGTCTGGGACCTAAGGTACAGCCGTATGCATTAGGCCAGCGCTGAGCAGCTGCAGGCCTGGACCTGCCCCTGGGGAAACAGGTGAAGGGTGCTCAGAGCACCTGACTCAGAGAGGTTCAGCGGGGAGTGGGGGGACAGACAAGGA
>CM052544.1:121060174-121085937 GCA_028533065.1 Trachops cirrhosus
TGCATTCATTCATGTATGCATTCCTCTATCCATCCATCCACCCATTCATTCATGCATGCATTCTTCTGTCCACCCATCCATTCATTCATACATGCATTCCTCCATCCATCCACCCATTCATTCATACATCCATTCATTCATACACACATCCATTCATGCATGCATTCCTCTATCCATCCATCCATTCATTCATGCATGCATGCATTCAGGGTTTCAGCCTGGGTGAGTTATTTAACCTCTCAGAGCCTTCCTTTCCTCACTTGGAAAATGGGCATTTCTCATGCACATGTGAACCAGTAATGCCACCACCAAGGCATTCAATAGCCTCTCCTCTCCACTTTCCTGCTAAGACTGAAGAAACCACATAAACCAAGACCCAGGATGAACGTGGAAACCCTCATCCCCCAGTGTAATCTTCAGAGGGTAGAAAAGGTGACTTTTAACATTACAGTTGTCTGGAATAATACCTGGCAAAGAACAGTGACCTAAAATAAAGTGCCATTTCTAAATAAAACTTAAAACATTGAGGGTTCAGGCAATTTCCCCATCCCCCACTTCCAGTCCTCACATAAATGACCAGGAAACCCGGGCTATCTATCTATTTATTTATGTACTTATTTACTCAAAACATGGGG
The DNA here is from genome assembly GCA_028533065.1 of Trachops cirrhosus. Classification (NCBI taxonomy): domain Eukaryota; kingdom Metazoa; phylum Chordata; class Mammalia; order Chiroptera; family Phyllostomidae; genus Trachops; species Trachops cirrhosus. The sequence goes on from CM052544.1 coordinate 121,060,810, forward strand.
GGCGCTTCTCTTCTTTTTTACTCCTGAACCTTATTCCCATGCCTTTCTACCCATGGGGACTTTTTTTTCCCCATTTGCAATGGACAAACCTGGAAAGAGCTGCAGAGATTTTGTTTAGAAAGAAGATTAGAAAGAAGAAACTGTGAGGGACCTGCTGGGTCCTCCTGTGACTGTCTGCTGTTCTCTCCCGCAGAGGACAGAGCAGGGGAACGGGACAGAGCATTTCCTGGGGGAAAGGCCCCGAATGCAGAACAGATGCTGACATCAAGTCTGGGGACAGTGACCTTTCTACGTTGGGTCCTGCTTCCCCTCCCCACCAGCTTCCTGCTTCCATCCCACAGAAGAATTTCTCTTATAGAGAGACAAGCTAATAAGGCCATAATTGTTACTTTTTGGAGGTAAGTGAAACATCTTAAAGGTATAGCAGGTATTTGGGAAAAAGGGCCATGTGGCCCCAGGCCGGGAAGGGTGGAAGTGGATGCTAATTGCGTGATTCCCATTAAATTCTCCAGGCCTGAAATGCTGCCTGCTCCCTGCAGAAACACCACGGTGGTCTCCAGGCTGCTTTGACGCTTTTCAGAGGCTTGGAGACAAACCGTTGGAGCCCAGGTATGATGATCACTGAGTTTTGTCCCGGCCCCACAGCTTTGGGGCCACACCAGGCCTTTGTTCTGCATAGAGAGAGGTAGGCATTGCAGGTGGCAGAGTGAGGACAGCGCAGCAGGCCGACCAGAAGCCACAGGAGGCTCTGACTGGGGCGGGACTGCAGGCCAGAACCTCAGAGAGCACTGTTCACCGCAAATGAGCTCCACCCTCCTGTGCTCGTTCACCCAGCAGCCACTGACAGTCTGGGTGCTTTGAAGGCAGACAAATTTATCTCCCAGCAGCCTGGGATGCAGAGGGAACAGGTACAGAGACTGGAGTGACAAAGCATGAACTTGAAAGCTGCTCCTGCTGGTTTGCAAAAGGGAGGGTGGGGAGGTGCAGGGGAAGAGACAGACCTAGGCTTTAAAGCCACGGTGGGGAGCATGACCTTCCTACCCCACTGGCTCCAAGGTGGGGGGGGGGGCCTTGGAGCCAGCCAGTACCAGACTGCTTGCTGCAGGGCCCCTCCCTCCCAGGATGGCATCCAGTCTGTACTGGAATTCCTTAGCAAAAGGCAACATCTCCTTCAAGACATGTGCCCTACATCTGCAAGGCTCCGCAGGATTCCTTCCTTGCTGCAGCCCTGCAGACTCCAGACAGAGCGAGGTGGCTTCTGAAACCTCCCGTCTCCCACCCCGCCCCGCACTCTGCTGTCATCAGATAATCACGGCCCTGTTGCATCTGGGTTGCCTCTGAAGGGTGGGCTGCTGATGGGGATGAACTTGGTTTGCCCGGCACTGAGCAGGGGGGCGCTGTCACTGCGCTCAGGACCTGGGGTTCAGGCAGGTCCCCTCTGGCTCTGCACTTCAGGCAAGTTTCTCCTGTTCTTCAAACCTTAGTCGCCCAGCCATCAAACAAGGGCAGGAACGGGGCATCTCTGCTGTCCTCGTGCCTCCCTGTCCCACTTACAGGCCCCTTCCGACTGCCTGGGGCCCACCAGATACCCCAGGACAACTTCTGTCTGTTAAGGCATGCCGATTAGCAGTCCTAATTCCACCTGCGATCTTCATTCCCCCTTCCCGTAAAACACACAGAGTCACAGGTTGGGGGGATCAGGACACGGCATCTTTGAGAGCCCTTATTTCACTCCCAGGAGGCCCGTACCCCAGATCTTAGACAAGCCAAGAAACTCCCCGGACCCATGACCTCACCTGTGGCCATGGACCCCCTAAGTGGGACGAGGTCGTCTGCTGTGAACTCTCAGCCCCTCCCTGGAACAGTGTAGTATAACTACTTGTCTCCCAGCTGTGTTCTTCCTCGATTGTTACTCCCAGGAGGCAGCAACCAGTGTCTGTCTCGTTCATCCTGGGACCGCAAGCACAGAGTGTATCAGTCAGCATTTGCTGTGTTAACAAACACCCCCAACACACCACGAAACTGCACTGAGTTTTCACAATGATTTAGTCAATACTACCAATTAAATTCAAGCCTGTTGCGTGTGTTTTCACATTCAAAGACCCAGACAATGCTGAGGATGTATAATACTCTTATGGGGGAAAATCAAATAATTGAGAATAATAATGCCTTCTACCCTAACTAGGATCTGACAGAAAACATTCCTTACCAAACAGGTGAGCTGCTTCTGTCAAAGGGAGAAGAATCAGGTATGACTGGAATGTTTCTGTATATTGCTATCTCTTTTAACCTTCCTAACAAGTTTGCCAGGATATCTTATAATTTCTGTCTTTGGATGAAGCAACTTTGTCCTGAAGAATTAAATCTTGTTCTCTCTGGTCCACACCTTTCATCTGATTTATTTTGTTTGAAGAATTATTTAAAGGATAAGGCATGCTCAAATGTTGTCTTAACGGAGTGGCACTGAGTATGCGAGCATAAATTATTATTAGTGACGGGAAGTTGAATTAATATGAGTATGTATCGTGAACATGATAAGGAGCCAATTTCCAAAAACTCTCAAGTCCTGCCTTACAAACAGACGAACACTTATAGCAAGAGCGCGGACTCAGGTTCTTCTTTGTCGGATCGATTCTCAGCTGCTCCTCGAGGCTGAAGCTTCTTCTCCCTGGGGCCACACGGAGCGGTTGGCAGACAGCTGGTCAGAACCACATTCGCTCTTCTCCGTCCACCAGGATCTGAGAGTCCACCCATTCATTCTGAGGTCTGGTGATCCAATCGTCTGGTGCCGATTTCAGTCAAAATAATTGCAGATAAAAATGGAAAGAAAACTTCAGCAGATCTGGATGCAGTTTAGGCAGAACTCAGCGGCACGAGGGGGCGGCTATTAAATATCGTCTCTGTGCTCAGGCTCAGACTCGACACTGGATCCAGCAGAACGAGGAGCCTCAGGACTTGGAGAGAAGCCAGGCAGAGGCATGTCCCCTGTTAATCATGACACTTAGATTCTGAGTCGGGAGCGGATCCTAAAAGGAGCTTACCCGTCTGCACCTCAAGTGCACAGTGACGGCGGATTTGCGTTCAAGAAGAGTGTTACCCGAAATCGGAGTAACCCCACATACATACATACGCAGACTGTCACTCACGAGCCTCACATCCTCGGAAAGGGATATTGCTTTTCTCATATAGCAGCTGAAGAATTTGATTCTCTCCCAAGTTCACAGAGGTAGTGAGGGGCAGACCTAAGATTCAAACTTGGGGGTTTGTCCGAGGAACTCGATCCTCTCATTGGCCCATGCTGCCTCTCAATCTGTCCCGGAGGTGGCAACCATAGCATATCCTGGAGGGTCAAAGTCTACCTCAGATCATCGGATTTAGCTTTCTATCCTGGTGAGTGTGATTCTACTCTGGCCACAGTCTACTTCATAAATGCTGTGCAGAAAAAGCTGAATGCAATTAAAACGCCAGCTATTCAAACAGTTATGCATTTGCAAAGCTCACGACAAATTGAATTTTTAAGCAGTGTATCGTGTTTTATATGCAAAAACATCTCCATTAATTTGTTTACTCTGCAAACACTCATTAGTGCTTTGCTGCGGGCAGACACTGCCATAGACCCTGGGAACCAGAGACAAAAGCGCCCCAGGATCTGTTTGGAGAAGCAGAGACCTTGGTGAGGGGTGACGCACCAAGGACGACACTCCCTTCTACCCTTCACCTCCTCCCCTCCCTGGCCCACCCCCCTCACGGGCTTTTTGCCCTAGAGCCCTCTGGGGATTCTTCCCGTTCTCTGACATTGTCCCACCAACTGGCACCTTCCTGACACAGAGGCTTATTCTCTGCCCCACTGCGAGGGTCCAGAATGACCCCACGCGTGAGCACTGGCTTCTCTATTCGTGTGACCCAGACGTCAGCTACGGTCCCCTGCCCCGGCGAGAGCTGGGTGCAGTAGCATCTGCCACACGGCAGTGTGCCCCTGGCCTGTGGAAATCCAGTGTGGTGGGATTTCTGATAAGTCCAGGAGGCGCCTTTTCTCAGACCCAGAGAGATGACACAGTGAGGTGTGTCATTCTGAGGGTAGTGCTGGCACCAGGCTGGGTGCCTGAAGCAAGGGTGTGACTATCCTCAGCCCAGGGTGGGGGGCTATCTCCTGCCCCCAGGCAGCCCCTGGCCCCTTAGGGTGAAGTATTCATCAACCCTCACGAGATGCTGATATAGTCCTTAGCAACACAGGAAAGTGTTTATGTTTCCATAAAGGATCAAAGCGCAGTGCAATGGCACACCTGCAGGGTAATGTCGGAGAGGAGAGGGGAGGAAGGGCTGGGTCTCCGACACACCCCCGCTCTCTTTCTAAGAGGAGCTCCCACTGCACCCCAGAGCTCAGGCCATGAGGGTGGCCCTCCCTCTTCTCTTTGTTCCCCCCACCCCCCGTGGAATCTCTCACCCCTCCTCCCTCTCTCCCACAGCAGACAGAGTCAGCGGCCCCCTTTCCTTGACTTCCAGGTGATGGTCAGAGGGGGATTAGACTGCACATCCGGTTCAGGGGTGAGGCGGTAGGCCCCCCAGCTCCCTCCCTGAGCCCATGGGTGTAGCCCAGCTCACCAGAGGGCTCCTTCTGGGAGCAGAGCCCCGGGGAGCGGGCAGTAAAATACGGCTTCAATGTTTGCCTCGCACCGTTTCTTGTGTATGTACCTGCTTTACGGAGCTCCCTGCCGTCTGGACCGATCCTCAGCCATCACAAAAGCTCGATGCCACTGAAGAGTGTCCCACGCTGAGCTTCAGTCCCATCAACAACACTTGTTTATTGAGCAGCTACTATGGGGAAGGCACCAGGGGTACGGCAGAGAGCAAAGAAGATGAAAGCTGCTAACCTCGTTCCAGAGGGAGAGAAAGACTGTGGCAGGACAAAGAAGTAGGCTGCCTATGTAACGTGCTATCGGGGTGAAAAATGCTAGGGAGTGCGAATAAAATGTTCTTGTGCATTTCCCCAGGGTAAGAGAGCGTGGGAAGCAGAGACTGGTGGGACTGTCGTGAGCATGGGTGAGATGCTAGGAGTGGGGGTCAGGGAGGAAATGGAGGGCCCCCAGCAGGAAGGACCTTGGAGGGCTCCTGGGGCTATGGTCCTGATGCCCAGTGAAGTGGGGGCTGCACAGGCCTGCGCAGTCTGACACCTGTTTGAAAGGGCTCCCCCTGGCGGCGGACATGAGAACGCACCTGTGGCACAAGGGTAAAAGCCTGCAGAGCACGTTGGGGATAATAATTAAGGACGAAAGGCAAGAATTAGGTACGCTATATGCTCACTCATTCATTCCTTCATTCGTTTTTTTTAAGTGTGCATTTCCAAACGGGATTTTCAGAAAGTTTGATTCCTCATCAGCTGATATTCCACACAAAGGCACACTGCTTTGATGGCAGATGTTGAGCCTGTGAGAACACAGGGAGCCAGTTGGTGAGTTTCGTGGCCTGTCTGGTGGGGTGATGGGTCACGAGGACGAGGCGGCCGTTGTTCTGATTTCTTCTCTGCTGTGGCGGACGGAGAAGGCAGGGTGTCGGAGAAGCTGGTGAACGCTTTCTTTCCCTTTGCCTCCATGGCGGTTGGCAGCCTGCCCAGTTTCCTACCAAGTAACGAGATGGATTAAGTGATGCCATCAAGTGTAACGGTGACTTCTTGAGGGCTGCACCCCTGCCTTAGTTTTTTTCTTGCACCCTACAGAGCAGCCAGCCTGGGCTGGTGGGAATCTGCCTCTTCTTCAGCGAACAGGGGGTGAGGACAATGGCAAGGCTCACAGCTCTGCACCCCCGTCTCAGAGGTGCCAGTGCCATCACTGACTACAAACATGCTTTGGGACACCTGTCACGTATCGGGTGGCACTGGTTACGATCTTACCTCCCATCCTCCCGGCCATCCAACGAAGGAGTGTTGTCCCCGTTTAAGATGAAGACACCGAGGCCACGACCCTTTGGTGGTTTGCCCGGGGTCCCACCACAGCTCTCAATCAAAGCCCGGATCTGAACTCACAGCTGTGCAGAGCTTGTCATCACACCAGGAGACATGACACCGTATTCCCACGTCAACTATCATTCCTCATTAGCCGGCTCAACACCGTCGGACCGGATCCAAATTCCGTAGTTCTCAGCCAGCAGGTCTCGATTTCATTCATCGTCGGAGCAGTTTGGGGTCATCGGCTAGTGCTCACCGCCCAGGGCAGAGGTGAGAAGACTTCCACCTGCCACGGCTGCCCTGTTGTGGAGGCCAGTGGGAGCTCCGGAGTTGTCCCGAGTCTGTAGGTGCCTTGCTGGCTCTGAGCGGGGACGGGCAAGGGTGCCAATGGTTCCTCGGGTTCCCTACCCCCACTTCAACACAAGGGTTGAGGTCTTTTGCTATTTTGAGTAGGAGGGAGACAGGGACAGAAGGATGAAAGGATAGAAGGAAAAGAAGCAGAGAGGGACGAAGAGAGATGTGAGTTACCTCTACCCAGGAGTTTCTATGCAACTTACAACAAAGCCTCAGCTAGAAAGAATGAAACCGCATGGGGAACAGTTAGTGAAAGAAGATGGTATTCAGGAACCTGAGACACACTCCAGAGATGACAAATCCAGTGATGAGGGCTCTGCCTATTTTAAGAATTTCTTCGCAATCAAGTCCTACAGAGGGGGGAAAAAAAAGAGTGACCACATGCGTTATGGAAGAAGCACTTGGTATTAGAAAAATAACAGTGTTGATATCTTTCAACAGATCTTTAAATACAATTTGTCCCTCTGCTTAATTAATTGCAGATTGCAGAGAACATATTCTGTGACAAGACTCTGTTCTATTGACGCCACCATCTAATGAAATATAGATTATTGTAGACTTCAGAAAACGCCTTCTGCATGCAGATTCTGGTCACACAGCCACCAAAACAAGCACGGAGTTATCTGGCCAGATTTCTCCTTCCCCCAAGTTTCACCCCCCGCGGCTCTTCAATCAATTGGTTTGTGTCTGTACAAGTCAACATGTAGTTCCGTTTCAGAGTTAAATTATGTTATGTAAGAAGAGAGCATTGTTCAGGCATAATGAGGAAACATTTTTAAAAAAGGCAAGTGGGGATGAAAATAATTCCCCCGGTGGAATTGTTATAATTGGTTTTTGTCAATGATTCATAGCGGAATCTGAAACAAAGAAATATTCAAAGGGTGTCTTTTAAGTGATTTCATTAAATATGGTCATAGGCTATTAGAGGTAGAAAGACCTTAGACAGAACCTAGCTTAGTCCATGTTTGCAAAGATGAGTCGATTAAGCAAGAGAGACCCTGATTTGTCATGCACTGAGCTCGTGGGGGACGCGTGGGCCTTGGGAAGAGAAGACCTGAGCTCTCCTGGTCTCTGTCCCAGCCTTCCACCAGGGTCTTAAACCCCCCGGGACCCAATCTCCTGGCTGTGACGTGTGACTCAGGACAAAGTGATCCATCTCCCTCCAGCCTATCACTCTCCTGACTACCGGCCTTAGGCGGGCCACTCTCCCTTCTTCCTTCAGAGCACATTTTGCCATTTGTGATTTCTCTGCTGGTGTATGAGTGCATTTGGTTAATACACGTCTTCCCCAGGAGGAGCAGCGTGCAGCTCCGTGAGGACACAGCTTCCTCCCCCGTGGCTCCCAGGGCCCGGCACGAGGCACTCAACGACGGGCCGTGTGGGGAGATGAACGCACCCCGGAACACACTTTGGTCATCCTGGAGGTAGGGGCTGTAGTCTGGGTTTCCTGAATGCAGGAGTAAACGAATGTTCAGGAATAAAAATAAAATAGCGCACAGAAGATTTTGGGGTTCACATAGATTTTATTTTATTGGAATGGATGTGGACTGGTTTTTTTTTTTTTTACAAACTGGCTTTTTAGACTTAATATATAACAAACTATTAAGTAAGTTAACACTCTTTTTCACACTCTCGGCTGCTAAAACCTGGAACCCTGATGCTTCTTCTGAGCAGAGGAAAAGAATGTCCCGTGTTTGTAGCCCTTCCTCCCTCCACCTCCAGACACTTCTCTAGGTCATCACTGCAGACATGGTTCTCTACATGTTGAAACTGGTTCTCTAGCCAGTTCCCTTTTTTTCCTTTTTTTTTTGTATGGGAGAGCACCACACCTCAGGACACATTAGCCCAGTGGAAATGTGCTGGGTATGCCCTCTATGCAGATGGCTTCCATAGCACATATAAAAATGTATTTTTAACTGATCACAGGGGAAGACTTCCCAAAAACTCACAGCGACATCAGCGATGAGTCACTTGTTTATCTGTCCAGCTAGCATTTGCCGAGCACCCCTGGCCTCTGGCCGCACAGAGGACACAGCACCTCGGGGAGCTGGGTGCGTGAGGAGCTGGCTCTGCACCCTGGGGAGGCCCCGTGCCTGCGAGCCCAGCGGGAGCACCTCATGCAGGAAGGGCGCGCCACCCGATCAAAGCCTCTGGTGCGAATATGAGGAGCCCAGGAGGGAGGAAGGTTGGGGAGCAGGATCCCAGATTCTGGAGCACAAACGTGAAACAGACAAGCGTCCCACAGCCCTCGGGGCACCAGGGATAAGTGCTTAGAGGGTTTCATTATAGTAAGATGAATGCTTTGATGGGGAGATTCAGAGAGCGGCATGGGCTCTGAAATGTCACAGTGATGGGCAGACCGGAGTGCAGGGGCTCAGTCACGTGGCCCACGGGAGACTGACAAGGGACCTGACGAGCACGGCAGGAGCACGCGTGATGGGCACCCTCCGATGCACCAGCCAGGTCGACGCCTCCAGAGGCTCAGGAGCTGGCTGGTCTCTGGCCTCGGGTTCTTTATCTGCGGAATTGGAATGATACGATCTTTCGGTTGACTCTGCACAAAAATCTAATTTCAACGGCTCCCTGCAACCCAGTCCTCACAATGCTGGCCAACACGCCAGTCCCTTCAAACCTCCTCCACTTCCTTCTCAGAAGCGGGTCCTGATTCTTAGTTCAGAAAGAGCGCTGTTGGACCCAGAGAGGACTCGGACAGGACTCCCAGCTGTGACGGCAGCGCGACCCGCTCGTGTCCATCCCAGGCCGTGTTTCTCTCCTCAGTGCCCCTAGCTCCCGTCCGGTGACATCGAGCCCCGCCGTCTTGCGAGTCCGCAGACCTGCGCCAGGCAGAGGAGGGGCTGAAGGAACGAAGAACGGACGAGGAGGAACGATGGGGAGAAGGAAAGAAGGAAGACAGGAGGGGAGGGAGGGAGGCGCAATGTCAGCCCTTGAGAGGTGGCTCAGTCACAAGCAAGCAAGATCTAGGACTCAGTGTGGCCGAGGTCCTGGTTTTTCCAGATCAGTTTAGATCACTGTGGCCTGGAGTAATCCAGAACCTTCCTGAAAGACGTGAACGCAAATCTAGAGTAGGATGTAGCAGACAAACGGGGGCCTCCTGAGGACACAGGAATCCTCCGTCCCCACCCTGAGGAAGTCCATGCCAGGGCCTGCAGATCAGGCTGAGGACGGCTGGGTCACCCACTCTGGATAGAGCTGGCCAGGCTGCCTCATCCTGAGGTCCCCACCCCCTGCAAAACAAGGGGAAAGAAGAGAATCCTCTTTGTTGAAATATTATGAGGACGGGAGAGAAAATTCACAAAAAAAGGCCTGGGGTAGAATAGGCATTCCACCCATGGTAGCTACTCACTGTGATGATTCCGGACTCGACCAAGTGGCAAAGTGGGAAGCAGCCAGGGGTTGGAGTTCGGTTAGCGTGGCTTCGGAGCCTGACTCCCTGGTGCCGTGAAGGGTCCCCCAGGAGGCAGGCATCAATTTTGGAGGATGCCGAGCACCGGGGAGCAGAGGCCACCCAGCATTTGTTAAACAACTACTCCGTGCGAGTCTCTCTGCGCTCTGCCTTCCGTGAGTTCTGGTGTTTAAAATCCACCACATCGACAGTATCTTCATGACTCTTAGCTTCGCTCTCTTCGTTACTGACCCTGTGATTTTCCTGTTGCAGATGAGGAGACCAAGCATTGGCACAGGAGGTGACACAGCTTGTCCAAGGGCACGCTGAGCAGCAGAGGAGGCACCAGGGCCCTGAGCTGGTCTAGCTACGTCCTGGGCCCGCCCCTCGGTCTGCAGTGCCCCGCCTCCACTGAGTCTCAGGACCTCCTCCTTCACGTCTGACTGGTTACCTCTCCGGAGGGGCCTCTCCTGATCACGCCACCAGGTATGTCCCCTAGCCCTTGGTCATCGCCGCACCAGCCCTTCTCCCTTCAGGTAACCGGTCACAGCCTCCAACTCCACTCTCCTCTGTTCACGTGAAAATAACACAAAGCCATCACTTATTGAAGACATTTTATCCGGCACTATTCTGAGCACTTTTCTGGGGTTATCTCATCATATCTCACGCTGGTCTCACAAAGTCAGCACTTAGCAACTGAAACATGCTGCTTTGTTTCATTAACAATGCTGTGAGGGTGACATTGCTACTTTCATTTTACAGATAATGGAGCTGGGACGCAGGAAGGTCAAGTTGCTTAGTCAAGATCGTAGATGGTACGTGGCCCGTCTGTCTCCACCTCTGGGCTGCAGGCTCCATGCGGGCAGGGACCCTGATCCTAAGCCCCAAACAGCAACTGACACGGTTATGTGCTCACTAAACGTGGGGTCAGTGAGGAGGTGAACACCGAGGGAGACGGGCACAGAGTCGTGGACTGGGAGGTGGGAGGAGGCGTTTCCCTGGTGCTCAGAGCGGCGGCCAGGTCTGTGGCCACGCCGAGTGACTGGTGGACAGCCCGGGCACGGTTCCGGGCTCCAGTCTGAGGAGCAGTGAGAGTGTATGTGTGTATGTGAGTGTGCATGTGAGAGTGTGTATGCATGTGTGTGTGAACATGCATGCAGCATGTGTATTTATGAGTAGCTGTGTGTATGTGAATGAATGTGCATGCATGAGTGAGAGTGTCTGTATGTGAGTGTGGGAGTGTATGTGTGTGTGTGTGAACATGCACGTATGTGTGTGAGTGGGTGTGTGTATGTGAAGGTCAGTGGGTTTCATCCTACTTCACCACCTTGAAATTGTGGTGGAAGGACCAGAACTTGAACTTAAACTACCTCTTCTGCCCCTGAGGAGCGGAGCCAGCCATGAAGGAGCTGCTGGGCTCTGAGCACAAAGAGGAAGCAGGAGGTGACAGCAAATGTGTTAGTGGTGAGAGTCATGTTAAACTTTGGTGCCACGAGCCAAAGGGGGCCAGGGTCGGTTACGGAGCACCCACTCAATGAACTCGAGGTGCATTGTCCCAAACCCAGAGGTCAGTGTGCCTGCAGCGAGGAGAGGTGGCGGAGCAGTCAGGGCCCAGTGCCGCAGGCCCTGCTGGCTGAATGAAGGATCATAGACCTTCACTTGAACTGACGACAGTGGGAACCACGGACAAGTTTCCAGCAAGGAAGAAGTGGGCAGACGTGCGTGACTAGAGGTGAGTCTGGGTGCGGGGCAGGTCATGGACAAGAGGGAGGCCCGAGGGCCAGAGGCCAGTGAGAGGACAGTGGGGAAGACGGGGGGGGAGTGGGGGACTTGACAGCATTGGGAGGGCCATCAACAGGAACCCCTGTGGGGCTGAAGGAGGGGCAGCGGCACCCCGGGCTGTGGGTGACGGAGAGGCATCTGCTTGGGCTTAGGGAAATTGTCCCTGTGTCACTGCTACATAGCTTCTTCAGCAGGAGTGACATTACGTCTTCAGAGCATAATATTCTATTCCTCCCTATATGTCCAGAAAACAAGCCATCAACAAAAGAAGCAATTTCTGTGGATTTATTTTTCTTTATCCACTTTACACAGTTTGTTTTCTTTAATGGAACCTAAATTTTATTTCAGGAGGGACATGAACTTACTATAACAATCACTACTTACTAAGCCCTATAGTGCAGATGTAAAATATTAGTTCATGCCTCTTAGTATTTCTGAAAGATGGGCATTTACAGTTGAGCACACCAAGACTTAGAAAAGTTAAGTCAGTGGTCTTGACTCTTCAGAAAGGGAAAGACCTTTTAATGCCAAACAGATAAGAAGAGTGAAGTCACCAGTGAGAGGCTATCGCACGTCGTGGAGCTGGAAGCCTGGGTTCCAGTGTCTTCCCGCTGTTGAACTCGAGCCCTTCTTCCACCCAAAGTGAAACAACAGAGTCTTCTTGTGACCGGCACGGGTGAGAAGCGTCGCTGTGCATTACGTAGGGAAAAAAACAAGACAAAACACACACCCTGGTGCACACTTGGTTTCCAATTCATTCGTGCTTCATTAACTAATACTGTCTATGATATTCTGTCTCCCTAACTAGTGATCTCCCAGACTTCCTCATTGTTCGCAGACTTTCAAAGATAAGAGGTAGAAAGAAACCACTTTTGTTTACCACATAACTGCTTTGTGCCTGAAGGGATAGTTGACACACAAATTGCTGTGCCCATTTCACAGATGAGAAAATGGAGGCTCAGGAAAAGGTGTAAGGACTTGAGCAAATCGTGCAAACCCGTGAAGGAAGGAGTAAGGGTTTCCTTTCCAGCCTGTTGGTTAATTCTGTTGTTGGTGATCAGGAAGGATTGGAGGGGTTTTGTTTTGCCCAAAAGGTAAAAAAAAATGAAATCATTCCCAGGCTAGAGGATGGGAAGCAGTGGAGCTCAGTGACTTGGGTCCATGAATGGGCCTCTTGCTTTCCTGATGTAAGCATTTTTCTTTTTTGTGGACAAACACAGTTTTGATTTGCTCTCAGCCCCCAGCAGGGAGAACAGTGTCTCAGAATCAACTGGGCAACATTTGTTTACGGAACTGAGATTCCTCTCTTTAGTCACGAAGCCTATTTAAAGCACCCTGTTCTCAACACTCCCCAATATTAACTCATTTCATCCACATAGCAGCTGAGGAATGCAGGTGCTACTACAATCCCATTTTACAAACGAGGAAACGGATGCACAGAGCTGTTAAGTAATTAGATCAAGGTCACACAGCTAGAGAAGCTGGCCCCTTAGGTGATGACCTTAACCCCTACACTAAGCAGCCCGATGCGATTTCTTGGGCAAAAGCATGGGTGGCTTTCTTGCTGAGTTTCCTTTTCCCGAGGACAGACAACCACCACTCATTAGCCCTGTCCTAGATTTTGTTTGAAACACTTGCTTCTGTTGTTACTACCCTAACCAGAGGAAGGGAGAGATTTCCCTGCATCCGGGAGGGAGCTGTCCATCCTGCTGGGGCTGGCCTTCTCTTGGGCTTCCTGGGCTGGAGGGGTGAGAGGCAGGATCTCCGGCTGTGCGTGCTGGTGTTGAGCACACAGTGTGTATCTGGTTGCTCTTACCGGGCTGTCGCTAAGTGTCTCACGTGGCTCTACTCGCGTTTTATGTAACAGCTCACTTAATTCTCACAACAAACCTGGGCAGTAGAGACAACTTTCCTTCACTTTGTGGATGAGACACCTGAGACGCGAAAAGGTCAAGTGCCCTGTCCAAGGACACAGCTCTGCTGGGATCGGACCTACACGCCCCATCTCCAGAACCTCGGCCACCGTGGCTGCAGCCCCCCAGAGGAGCACAGGCCTGGGGGAGACTTGCAGTGTCTCACCTGACAGGCGCAGCTAGGCAGGTGGTAGCTGGGCCCAGCCACTGGGCTAGCGTGGGTGAGGAGCCGTTTTTAATGCTTTTAAAACTTTTAGCTAATCGATTTAAAGGTAGACATGGAAGCGGTGGAAGGTATTTTCCGGTCAAACAGCTTTGTAGTTCTGCAGTTTCGGCAGGGCCCCGTTTGACTTTCACCGTTGACGTGCGCTTCAGGTGCAAAGCACACACTGGAGTTCAAAGACTTAGTACGGAAAGAACAGGAATGTCAACTAGCTCATTAATATTTCAAACTATCGGTTACATGTCGAAATACTATTCTGGATCTATAGGGCTAAACGAACTATCTGGTTAAAGTGGACGTCACCTGTCTCTTTTAAAATCCCACTTGCGGCTCACTGTGCCCTTCCGCGCCCTTGGAGCGCCGGGCTCCGCGCTGAGCACTGCACACCCGTTTGTCTCAGGGGGTCTTCCCGGACCTGCTTGTGGGGCTGCCTTCGTATCAAGAGAGGGGGAGGAGAAGCCAGAAAGGCGGCTTTGCCCAGACCAGCCCGCAGACGAGAGGCAGCCCCACGGCTGTGCCTGGATCCTCGGCTGCTGCTCACAGGCTCAGGGTAACATCACGCAGAACCATGCACCGACTGCTACGGTTTGTGCACCTAAGTGGCTTCAGCGCTGCCAACCCGCCACCAGCACTTGTGTCCAGAGACTGGGGTGGGGGGGGGGGGGTTACGCATGCGCAGGGGGAGTGCGATCTGACAGAGGAAGCCGGGACTCCCAGAGGGCCCGCTGCCTTTGGGGCTGGATCCAGTTGCCTGGGCAGACCTGGCGCCCTAGCCCCGCCCCCGGTAACAGCAAGCACAGAATTACGAGGTGTTACGTATGGTGCCGGTATAACGTGCCGGTATAAATCCAGAGGGGTGGTGCTGAGGGTCCGAGGGTGGGAAGACTGGTGTCATGTTATACAGAACTCGAAGAATATAGAACAGAGGCACTTAGCGAGACCACAGAGGGGTCACCCACAAAAGCCCACTTTTGTTTGGAGAAGAAATGTTTCATCAAGAAACTCAAGGTACACGAGTGTGCACACAAGTTCAGTGCTACGTCCGATCTTCCCCCACAGCCGCTTTTGCTAGGATTACCTCTTCACTGGTTGACTCCAGAGAAACACAAGCTGTCATTCTTACGTGTGACCTGGATGTGTTTACTCTGGCAGCAGACTCTGAAAATGTCATCGCCCCCTGGGTAGCTGTTTGGATGCTAAAGGGAACTTGACACTTGCAGAAATGTTTTGTTTGTGGCCGTTTTGCCAAACCCAGCCCTGTGAGGTTTCATTGTCAAGTACGCCGCTGAAGTGGACGGAACGGTGTTTGTGTGTCTACGCAGATGAACAAGAAAGGGGGCGGCGAGGAGACGGACGCAGATCTCCGCACCACCGTGGCCATGACGCGCTCCGTTCCAGCAGCGCCGTTCAAATCACAGCCTCTTGCAAAGCACCTGGGGTCGCGACAACCTGACGCGCTGTTGGAGCACAGCCCGTTCTTTGGTGGTCCGGCTCTGCAGAGGACCGGGCGGGGGGCTGCCCCCGCACGTAGGGGAACAATAAAACACGTCTCGAGGGTGGTTACACCTGGGAACTCAGAGCACTTTTCAGGGCTTGCTCGGCAAATCTTTATTGTTCTCATCAGCCCTCGATAAAAGAGGAAGGGAACGACTGCTGTTAGCTACCCTTTGACAAGCTCAGAAATAGAGACAGAGAAAGACTGAGGTTTTGGAAGGATTACCACGTCAGGCAGTGATGGGCTCAGCTGCGGGGGCGGGGGGTTGGGGGGGCGGGGTGGAGGGGAGCCGGCCCCTCTCCTCCCTGGGTCGGCCAGAGCCTGTCGGTTCTCATTTTCCGTCGCTACTTTCTTGAGTGTTTATTTTTGGAACAGAAAAAGGCGGAGCACAGAGAAGCACTCCTCCTTTAAGCTTTCTGCATTCTCTTGCTCTCCCTTCCTGTACTATGCCTTCTTCCTTTCTCTTTTTCTCCCTCATGCCATTTTTCCTTCCCTTTCCCTTTTTCTTCACTTTCTACCCTTTTCACTTTCTTTCTCCTGAGGTTAGACTTCACAATCCTCTTTCCTGGAACGAGTTAGAATCCTATTTCAGATTCCCTTCTGGGGGAGACTAGGTCCAACCCGAGGGGTTATCAATCTGGCTCAGCAAGAGCTTTTGGGGGCTTGCGCTTCCACACTTGGCCACAAGGGGGTGCGTGCGCAATATCTGTGGTTTTAGTAGCTGCCAGCACCAGGAGGGCTCAGTTCCAGGTGAAGGAAGAGAGGCGGCTAGAGGGCCTGGAGTTTCCATCCCAGGCCTGGCGAGAGGAGGGAACAGACCCGGAGGGAGCATGGATACAGAGGCAGGACAGGTGTCTCCGGGTGTGTGAGTGTCTGGGCTGAGAGGTCGGATCTCATCCACCCTTAGACATGGCCAGAGAGAGTGTGTGGGTGCTTGTGTGTGCAATTGCCCAGCTGTTACCTCGGGGTTACTTAAATGTCCCCTCTCAAAACGAGTGACTTCTGAGCTAGCTGAGCTCTGTGGTCCCTTCCAGTTGTAAGTCGCTGCAGGCAGGAGGCCTGGAGAGGTGGGTGCAGTAAAACAGAACAGAGCAGCTGACACACCCGCGGGTCCTCAGCGAGGGCCGGCTTTGGGGACTTTCTCCGGGTCCTCCTCCCTGTGTTAAGTCTTTTCAATCACACTCACGTTTGACAGCACATTTCCTGCAGTGACAGACGTGGGGGTGGGGCCGGGATTGGAGTGAACACCCTTGGGGTCCGTCTCCCTGACACAGGATGACTGATTTCCAGGTGAGGCAGGGTCACTTTGGGTGCTTGTCTTACACAACAAGCTCATTTGTCTCTGGGAGCTGGGAAGCAGCGCTGTTTGCACTGCCTTTTGGGAGAAGCGGACTTGAACGTGGGCTGCCCAGTGCTTGTCAGGAGCCGCCTGCCTGGCCAGCACCGGGGCTGTGGAGGTGAGCAGGCTCTGAAGGACATCGTGGAGACAGAGGGGTCCATGGATGCCCGGAACCCGATGGGTTAATGTGAGAAAAACCGCAGAAACAGTGGGAGAGGAGGAGGCGGGTGCGGTAGACGCTTTAAATGCAGCTCCTTAGTGCCCAGGATGAGCTTAGCGCTTCAGCTGAAACTGGGCCCGGGAGGGAGCAAGAGTTGTCCGCTCCCCATGCTCAGAGACCTCGGGTAGCTGCCTGGAGATCACACAGCCAGTCTGCGGGAGAGCTGGGCCCAACAGGGAGCTAGCTCCCTGGCCTCCAAGCACTTGGATTCAGACTTCACCCCCTGGGGCACTGCAATCTGGGGTAACTGGGATGGGGCTCAACTTTCTTTTGTGGGGGATGGGGCTCATTTTCTAAACAAAAGGAAGAGGAAGGTTGTGGTGGAAGCAGCAACCTGGTACAAATGTGACCACTGCCTCAGGGACCCCTCCCCGACCCGTGTGTCCCCAGATGACACTGGGTCTGACCTACTGCAGTTAGTGTCCTCAAGTCCTGCTGCACCCAAGGGTGGCGATTCTGACAGTGCCATGGCCGCACTCCGCTGGGCCTGGAGGGACTAGCTGCAGGGGTGCCGTGGCCCCTGAGAGGGCCTGTGGCCTGGGAAGGCTGGCTTGGGGAGCACTCTCTGTCCTTGTGCTGAGCGTGGACCTGAAGAGCAAAGGCAGCCCGCTTCTTCCTGCAGCTCAGGGCCTCCAGGGCAGGCGCAAACCACGCAGAGGGAGTCGGTGGCCACAGTGACCCGGGGCTGAAGTGGCTTCAAGTCTGCTTTGTCCCCCTGGCAGGCCCTGCCCCTGGTTGGGCTGTGCTCTGGAGTACTGGTGTGTGCCCAGGGAGCGCTGGGAGTCCGGAGAGTGGAGTGGGACGCCTACTCTCGGCTGCTTGCAGGAACTGCCAGCCTCTCCCCAACCTGCTTTTCTCATTTTCCAAGGGACTGGAGGGTTAGGGACCTCAGGATGGCCGCCTGGTGATAGCAGCAGTCTGCAGTGAGGCATGGAGGGCTCCCCCCTCCTCCCCCAGCCCAGAGGCCTTGGCCCAGCCAGGTTGGTGGGTGGGGACGATTTCCTGAGCATCTCACAGAGAAGTTCATCTCCTTCCTCCCAGAGGGCCCCACACAGGCACGCTCGGTGCTGAGCACCTGCCCTCTTGGAAGGCTCTGAGAGAAGGAGGGTCAGAGCAGAAGATTCAGTGCCCTTGATGTTGGCCTCCTGGAGTAGAACCCTCCCCCACAGCTGCTGGCAGGGTGTCTCTGCCAACTGCTCAGATGTGGGAGGAGGGAGGGAGCCAGGCAGGAGTGTCACAGACTGCTACCTGGGGTGGGGGGGGCAGAAAGGGGAGGAGGGACAAGGGGCCATGGGTCCCTGGGCATGGGACCCCGAGCTGACAGCTGTGGGACTGCGGCAGAACAGCAAATTGCTCCAAGCCTCAGTCTCCTCTTTGGTAAGTGGTGATGAATAGTATCTTCCCTGCAGGGTGTGTAGGAACCTGAACACCGAATGCAGAGCAGCTGGCATTGTGCCTGGTACTTAGTAAATGCTGAATAAAAAACAGCGATTTCTCAAGGTTCAGACTGCAAGGTCCGAGTGGAAAGGAGAGTAAAAGGCCAGGTGGTGAGAGGGCAGCTGACCCTCTGGTCCCTGTGCTCCCCTCCCGGGGTTCCTCCTCATCCCAGACACTGTCTTTCTCCCTTCTTCCCTTTGCAAGTGGCTGTCAGGGACTCAAGCCTTAGAATGCAAGTCCCAGGATCGAGGAACATAAGCCAGAGACACGTGCATGCCATTCCGATGCTACAGGAGAAAAACGCTTCCCCAGGGACCCTTGTGACTGTCCTCCAGGACTGCTGGCATAACCCAGGATTTGCGGATGTGTTTTGGAAGCTCAGACAGGTTAATCAGCTGTGATCACATGTGGGCCAGGGAGGAGCTGGGACTCTAGCCATCCATGTGGTTGTCCTGGCAGCCCCACTCTGGGCCCCGGGTCAAGAACAGAGCTGTCTTGTTCTGGGCCCTTCATTCAGTCTGCTGGGCAATGCAGACTGCCCAGTAGTGAGGGTCCCAGGGGTGGGAGCTACAGCCGAGGGGAAGGAGAGGTTCCGGGGACCAGGGGAAGAAAAACAACAAAGACCATCAACGTGTCCTATGTGCTGGAGGCTGACTGGGGGATCTCATTATGAGTTGACATGTTCGATCTTCACGGCTCTCTTACAAAATAGGTTCTGTTATCAAATCCACTCTACAGCTGAGGAGGGTGAGGCACAGAGAGGCCACTTCCCCGAGACACACAGTTGGTGGAGCCCCAGAGCCGTCCTTCCACATCCAGGCTGCCCTGTCCTGGAGGCCACACATTCAACTTTCTCATTTAACTGCCTCTTGCAAGTTTAGACTAAAGAGAGCCATGGAGAAAATTCTTACTGGGGACTCTGCAATGGCACCTTAGGGTGGGAGCCAGGCAGCCTGGGGTGGAGGGGGGTATGGGGTGTTTAAGAGTGGGGACCATTGGGCAATGGGGACGGAGACACAGAGCAGCTTAGACCTCCCCGATGTGCACTTTCAGCATCTGTGGTCTCTATTTGCATCCTGAGTACAGGGTGTTGCCTGGGGGACTGGGAGGAAGATTCAGCCTCAAGCAGCTTCCCCCAAAACAAAACTTAGCCTTGCCTACGAGATGTCTAAGATCTAATGAAAACAGAATCACAGCCTTCTGTGAGGGTTGACCAGCACTGAGGGAAACACGGAACAGTGACAAGCTTTGCAGGGGGTAGGCGAGGCG
This sequence comes from Trachops cirrhosus, assembly GCA_028533065.1. NCBI lineage: Eukaryota > Metazoa > Chordata > Mammalia > Chiroptera > Phyllostomidae > Trachops > Trachops cirrhosus. The sequence goes on from CM052544.1 coordinate 121,080,186, forward strand.
GGGTGGTCTTGGAAGGGGGTGCAGAGAAGGTGATATTGAGGCCAGGACAAGATTTGGTCCTTGGGTTTGGCAGGGTAAGGCAGGACAGACTGAAGTCCTTGGGTTCCTAGAGTCCTTGTTTACTCCACAAGCTTGAGAAATATGAAAACGGCCCAAAGGATTTGCTGGGGAGGGGGCAGAGAGGGACAAAGGTCATCAGCATCCATGTGCATCCGGGGGACTCTACCTGCCCAGGGCACATTGCTCCCTCCTCCACATCCAGGCACCCGCTGGCTTATGGACAAAGAGAATGACAACCCAGACGGTGGCAACTGGGGATGAAAAAGACGCTCTGAAGGGCACAGGCTTTTATGTAATCAACCTCAGCACCTAGGGTCTGGGGGTTGGCGCTCAGGGGGCGGGGCCTAGGAAGGACAGCGCACCCACGTTATTTCTGCAAATAGGGGATAACAAAGCAAAATAAGTTAGTCAAGTCCTGGGAGCCTTAAGGAGCAGGGAGACTTGCCCGGTGGCCTTTCCCCAGAGCGCGCTGGGGCGACCCCAAACCCCGCTCCCTGTCCTCACTCCCAGCCTGGCCCCTCACGGGGAGTGGGGGTGAGCGCGCTCCCTTCGGGATTGCTCGCTGGGTGACCTTGGACCGGTCGCTTGCCCTCTCTGGGCCTCCCCTGACCCGTGTCTGTGTGGCAATGCTGTAATAGCAGCGCGGAGCGCCCCCAGGGCTGGAGGAGAGCGCTGGGCCGGAGGAAGGCTCCCAGAACGCCCCCTTCCCGCCGACCAGCAGCGCAGCCGAACCGGCCCCACCCGGCGGCGGCGACCGCGGAGTAGCGGGGCGCGGAGACCCGGGCTCGGGGCGGGGGCGCAACGCGCAGGCGCGGCTTGCGGGGCTGGTGGGGCGGGGCGGGGCCGGCGCGGGGCGGGACCGGGCGCTCGGCGCGGCGGCTCAGAGAGCGCGGGGCGGTGCGCGGCGTGCGGGTCGCGGCTGAGCTGGGCGCTGGCGGTGGTGGCAGGACGTTCTCGCCCGGGACTGCCTGAAGCTTGCGGGGCGCGCCGCCCGCCCGAGGGCCCGCTGATCTCACCGGCCCGCGCCCGCTCCCCCTGCGCCTGGTGCGGGAGCGCGGGGCCGCGTGCGGGAGGAGCGGCCGCCAGCGCGGGGCACTAGGCGGGCGGACCCCCCCGGGGACCGGGGCTGCGCGACCGGTACCCGCTCCGTGTTGCCGCTGCCTGGGCGACTTCCCGGCTTGGCTCGGCCGCGGCGTCTGGCCCGGGTTCCGCGGCGCGGTCGGGGTTTGCGGGGCCGTTGCTGCCCGCCCGCCTCGAGTCCGCGTCCCGGGCCCGGGCGGCCGGCGAGCATGGAGGAGAAGTACCTGCCTGAGCTCATGGCGGAGAAGGACTCCCTGGACCCCTCCTTCACCCACGCTCTGCGGCTGGTGAACCAAGGTGAGGGAGCGCGCCGCCGGCCCTTTAATGTCACCCACGGCCCTTGGGGGCTGGAGGAGTGGCGTCCCGGGGACTTGTGGACAAGGGAGGGTCGGGACCGAGTAGGAATGCGGGGGCTGGAGGGTTTGGCTGGAAACAGACCTCGCAGTGACTGGGGGTGCCCAGGTAGCAATCTGGAGGCATTTGGGTGGGGATCTGGGAGAATATGGGACACCTGGGGAAAGCCCGAGATGTGAATTTGGGAGATTAGGAAGGAAGGAGAAGGCTGGGCGTTTGGATAAGACTTGAAGGCAATTCTTGGGGACTTGGAGGATACCCAAGGGAAACTTCTGGGTGGGGGACAGAGAACATCTGGGGGCTTTGCTGGGGCGGTGGTTGAATTATGTCTTTGGAAGAGGAGAGTGAGGGGGCTCGGGGAACTCGTGTTGTTTGGTTTGGGTAAGGACCTGGAGAGCCAGCTGGAGGAAAATGGAAGGGTTTGAGGGGACCAGATGCAGAAGAGGTGAAGGGAACAGGTGCTCTGATTGTTAGCGAAGTTTGAAGACCATGGAGGAGGTTTGAGGGCAGACCCCAAGCTCCCAGAGAAGGATCCGTTGGTCCTAGCGGCAGAGCCCAGTTTCCTCGCCCATCCCTCGGTTTCTCCCAGGTCTAGGCTCTGGCAGCCCTGGGGGAGGGGGCCGCGGGTAGTCTGCCCTCCCTGGGGGTGAGCGAGTCATGACAAGCCCCGCTTGAGGCTGGCTCTTGGAGGGGGCAGGAGGGGGGAAGAGGCCGGCACAAGAGCCCCTCTCCCTCCGCTCTCCTGTCCTCATTTTGGGAAGGGCTGGGTAGGGGACCCTCATTGGTGGCTGGCTCGGAACACTGGCCAAGGAGTCTCAGCTGCCGGTGCCATCTTAGCACCACTCTAGCTAACTCAGGGTGCGAGCAGCCCTGGGAAGTACAGGACCCGGGTACAGGGGCTCGACAGAGGTGAGCCCACCCGGGACAGCATTCCCCGGCTCGTTCCTCCAGCAGCCGGAGGTCTCTTCTGGGATGGAAGGTAAATTAAGTCTTCCTTCCCTGGAGCAGTTCTGCGCTCCTCCTGTGTCTGGAGTATGTGTTTCAGATGAGACGGGTTTGGGGGCCAGTGGTCTGCGTTTCCTCAGGGGGAGGGCAGGCGCCTCGTCCGGTCCGATCTGTCACCTTTGGCGTGGATCACTCTGCAGTGACAGTCTGTAGTTCCCGAGGTTAATCCGGTTGGCCGGTCCCAGCGCTGGCCCTGGCTCTTTCCTTTCATTGTGGGAAGTGAAAGATGAGCGGACGTATTCGCTTTGTATGTAGGTATCTGCGTTTTAAAACACTGACCTCCGGTGTTTGCCTAATGCAGCCAGTTCTTCCGCGTGGAGTGTGGAGTGAGTGCGTGGTGACTGATGGTGGCGGCGGAGAGAGACTGTCTGTCTCCGAGAACATAAGCACATTTGAATTGTGGAACAGGAATCGGTTTACAGAGCTTTCCCTTGTCAATGCACTCGTGGGCTCATTTTGAATTCTTTAATCAAATGGGCTTGTGAGAAAGTAATAGGCGTGCCTTCTTAAATGAGGGGAGAGAATCGAAGTTCGAAGCCCATGCTCGTCACAGCAGCTGCCCAGTCGGGTCGGCACTCCTGGTTCTTTGTGGTTTCCCTGTCGTTTGTCGCCTGCCGGGCTGTCATTTCTGGGAAAGGAATTTCTCTGCACGGTGTGGGAGGTCAGTGGCGTTAGAAGTGTTCTGGACCGTGGGGTCAAGTGAGGTTTTCCGACTAGAGAGGCTGAACCGAAGTGACGTTGTACTCAGTTAAGGAGACAGTTTAACTGAGAGTTTAATGAGTTATTTTAAAAGTCAGGATTATTTTTCTGTGCCATGCTGCCATAGGACTGTGTTGCCAACACCTTCAAAGTTCTTTTGGTTTCTTTGTTTTTAACTGGGGCTCATGGCTTCCAGTTCGGTTGAAACAGGCATTGGACAATGTTGACATTTAGTATGGTTTTTAAAGACATGTTAAACCTTATCACCTTAATCTTCCATTAAAAATGTAATTCTTGTAAGAAGTACAGTCTCACACTGAACAGTTTTGTGAAGGAAGCAAAGAGCTACTCATATGCTCTTATTACTGTTAATTTAGATTACTTCAGACTAAAAGGTTTTTCCCTTAAATCATAGGCTGATATCCAGAATGCAAAGCCCTGTCATTTAAAAAATTAATTATGCTGTTATGTGACTGCAGAATTACAAGTGCATTTCTAAAAATGTCTTAAGTCTGAATTTGAATGGTTATTAGCAAGCTTTGATTTTGAACCTGATCATCATCTTGTTATTGGCTAGAGGGGAGCATTTGTATTCTTATGTAGCTATATTTTTGACTGTTTTCCTCCAAAGGGAACTATTTTTTCAGAGGGCATTCTGGATCTCGACCCTGGCATCGGTATTCCGGCACTGACGTGTACCGCGATGAGGGGTCGGCAATGCAAATCCTTCACCTGAGTGCTGAGTGGCATTCACAGACCGCATTTCATGGCGAGCATCTCCGAAGGCGGATGCCCCCTCAGGTGTGCATGGTACTTTCAAGTTTCCGCGGCGCCTCGAGGCCCCCTCTGTCGGGTTCAGTTCCCACACTCGCCCTGTGGGAGGCTGACACCGATATCTCCATTTTCCAGGGGAGGGAGCTGAGAGGTCTGCTCCACACGCTTGCAGGCAGCTGAGGTGGCTTGAAGTTGAGCCCAGACCTTCTCTCTCTAAGGTCGTTGTTCTTACCACCTATGTCTCCCCCAAAAGATGGAACCGAGTCCTTGCACACGCTAATTTAAAATCCCACAGACATTCATATAATTAGCACACTCGCTTCCAGTTGAGTTCTCTGGATTTTCCAGGAAGTCCTTCATTCTGTATTTGTCCGGCGGTTCTTCTCGGAAGGAGCAGACACTCACGGTGGATTTGTCCTGCAGGGTGCAGGGCTCGGCAGGGAGGCACTTTGGAACCAAGCCCTCCCGTGACCAGCAATCACCACTTTGTGACAGTAGAACAGTTTATAAATGAGGTGTTGTCACTTTTGAAAAATTAAGGCTTCGTTGACATCGATCAACTTTTCTAGCCGAATTACTTTTTCCCCAACAATCTTTAAGTAAACACGTGAGCCGGGAGGACTGGGAGATACGGGTCCCTGAGAACAGAGGTCGGCTTCTGCGCTTTTTCCGGGCTTGTGCTTTCTGATGGGCCTTGGTGATGAACTTGTATTTTTATTTTCTCAGGATAATTGGCTCTCCGTCCCTCCATCCCCCAAATAGTGAATACTTTTTTTTTAAAAACCAGAAGTAATGGGTAATGCTTACTTGATGTGAAACCAAATTGAAGAAAACAGGCTTTGCTCTTCTCTCCGCACCCCTCCCCCACGTACACAGGTGCCTCTGCGTTGAATCGACGTTGCAGCTTCTTGCCAAGGAGGTTAATTGGAGATGAAAGCAGTGCTCCGTATTTTATATTATGTTTGCTGGTAGGGGATGTGCTGACTCCGACTGAAAACCTTCTTCAGAAATGTCTTACGCATTATAATTTAATCCAGCTCTTGGTATGGCTTTGGATGGCTTTCAATACAAGCCAAGTAACCATTAAATAAGATTACATAACCCTGTATTTTTAATTATCGGGTATCATATATGGATTGGTGGCTGGTTCGCTGCCAAGTTCGCTCTAGTGGCCCTGACGAGAGGAAGTGAACAGAGGAGCCAGGAGGAGGCGGCCTCCTGGTGTCCAGACCGACAGAGTTGTTTTTGTCAGTATTTTACAGTGAACGGTCCGAGCGCATCGATTTCTCCAGTGTTAGGGCTTGGTGTCACTCAGGCTATATGTGAGGGGCAGCGTTGTGTTGGGGGGGCATCACTCTGCCCCGTGTGCATCTCTCTGAGCAAAGCCCAGGGGTTACAGTTTAATTTTCACAAACCCCTTTCTGTAGAGAACACTAGTGATTTGCTCGAGTGTCCTGAGGTGTGTAGAGCCAGGAGGAGGATGGAAATGGCAGGGTGCTGTTTCGGTGGGGCGCTTCCACCCCTCGGAGGCAGTGGTTATTTGGTGTTTAGTTGTGTAGGGCGTGGGTGGGACGACTCACATTTGTAGAGAAGCCACTTCTGAGTTTCCCTTAGCGTGTCGCAGTTCACAGTGACCCGGCGGTGGTGAGTCGCCGTGCCTCGGTGCCTGGACCTCAGTACCAAGTGTCTTGAGGTCCCGGAGGCGGAGGGAAAGACGCTGTCGCTCTGCAGACACTCGTGCGCCCGAGGGCGTTAGCTCCGGAGAGGGTTTTAAGTTTGT
>CM052544.1:121086437-121128289 GCA_028533065.1 Trachops cirrhosus
GGCGGGGAGTGAAGGGGGGTAATGGGACAACTGTAATAGCATAATCAATAAAATATATTAAAAACAAGAAAAAAGAAACCACACAGGACAAAAAAATAAACTTTACAAATTAAAAAAAAAATAGATCGCTTCGCCTTATCTTACAGATGGGAAAACTGAGGGCAGGAAGGTCAAATAATTTATCCGAGGTCCGGCAGCTGCTAAGCCGTGACCCAGGGTTCAGATTTGCGTCAGCCACCTCCAGGGCTCACCCTGGGGGCGTGGGTGGAGGTGGAGCGCTCGCCGAGGCTGGGTTTTCCTGCCTGAATTCTCTGGGAAAGTCTCTGTCATGGTCTTGGATGGGTGACCTGTGAGCAGGGCAGACTGATGCTACACAGAGGGGCGCAGGCGGTGGTGTGACAAAGCGGGGCGGGGACTCGGTGACCAGCCTGGGAGGTCCGGCGGTTGGCATTTTCGTGGGAAGCAGCGTCCTCAACAAGGGGAGAGCCGGTGCAGAAGGGGCCGTGCGATCACGGGTGGCGACAGCCCTCCAGTTGGTAGCCCCGGGCAGGATCATTTGTTGGCATCTCAGTTTCCCCATCTGTGTCCTGGGACCTCATACCTCCCTTGTAGGGTTGTTTCCCACACGTACAGCGTTTCACACCCAGTGGGTGCTTAAGAAACAGTTAACAGCACGTTTCACAGAGTGGCCTGAGTCACTTTCCAGACATAAAGTCTGCAATAATAACTTAATATGTAAAGCATCTGGTTTCATCCCTTATGGTAATTGTATGTTATTAGGATGACTTTGGTTTTCCAGCCCTGGAACTGTGGACAGAGAAGCCCATTCTTTAGGAGGCTTCTCTCATTAATAGCCCGCACGGAGTCAGCGGCAGCTCCGATGGGTTTTTATGAAGTCATTCCAGTGCGCAGCCCCTGATGCCTCAATTAGCAAGTGAAGCTTCCTTAGCCAGGTTCATGGCTGAACATCTCAGACGTGCCTGGACACTCAGCAGCGTCTCTCCACAAGCTCAGGGTGCCTTCCTCTGCATCGGTAAGCTGCACATTTCCATAGTTTCTCACCAATCAGTCCCTTGCTCTTTCAAGGACCTGGAAAGGTATTCTGGCATGTTATGGTTGCTCTTCCTTGGCGTGATAAAGAGCATGAGCATGCAAGAGCACCCTTTTTGGTTTCTCTTGTTGCTATAAATCATACGTTTGGGGACACTGCTGGTTCAGGCTCCCATGGAGAAATTAGAATGGAGAGGAGCCCGGGCAGTTTTCATCTGCGTCATTTTTCCTTATTCATGTGTTTCAGTGTTTACTCCACTTGCATGCTGCTCTTCGTCCACTAGATGGCGCCCCGCATAGCCAGGTGCCCTCTTGGTCTGCCCTGGTCGCTGCTCCATCAGTCCGAAAGTTTGCATGGCTTTTGATGTTCACGTTTTGACATTACTCTTTCCTACTTGTGATATATTAAGAGGCCTGCTGTGTAAGGAGCATTTGCGGAAGATCAGGACTTGTCTTCCTTCCTTCAAGCCTGTGAAGGGGTTTTGCTGTTCTCCTTCTACAGAGGGGCAGCTGGAGGTTGGAGGGAGGGATAACCCCGCAGCCACGCCTCAGTCTGCGGTGCCCTAAGGAAGAAATATTCCGGGGGCACTGGGCTGAAAAACGTTTCTCAAGGGCAGTGTCGGGATAGTCCGACTCACGTGTGCTGCTGTTGTACTGTGTGTATTTCCTTGGGGGAAGTCACAGTCCCTCCCGACAGTCACTCGCGTGGGAGTACGTAAGTGAGATGCTCTGATTTGTGCGAGGAGGCAGGCGAAAACGGCAGAAGCTGGTGTGGAAATGCCGGCCTCCTCCTGTTGTTTCCTGACTCGCGTGGGCTCAGGGACTCGGTCGGCCCCAGGCCCGAAAGCTGGGAGAAGTTTTGGACAAAGCCACGGTTCTGTTTGTAGTTTCAGAGCCCACAGCACTCTAGAACTTTTGCCGAGGTTTCTTTCGTTTTACTCAGTCAGTATCTGTGGACCCTCTGCTCTGCGGAGCTGCACTGTGTGTTGGGGCCAGTGGCTCCTCCCCTGGGCGGGGCAGGGAGCGTGCCTCCTGGGGTTTGGCTGGGCTGCAAGGACAGTGATTGGTGTTTGTCTCGTCATACTCTGCATTTTCAGTGTCTACATGATTTACATTTGCTTACTTTCGCTGTACATTGTTAACATACAGAATACACTTGTGCGTAATAGGAGATTTTTTTGCACATTTACATTTCTCTTCCTCGCATGTTATCCTTAGGTCTGAATTGCATACACCAGTGCAGGGTATCGCCTGCTGGTGATACTTTTTAGGGCTGGCTTTCTCCCACCTTCCCAGGCCGCCTCTGTCCCTTGTTTACAGTTTGGGTGTCCTCAGCGAATGTAAGCAGAAGAAGAATGCTTAGGAAAAACCCCTCTCACCTTTTGCTTACCTACTACGTGCAAGCTGCAGCGACCTAAAAATGATGCTGAGGTACAGTTGACCGCTTCCTGAAAAGGGGGTGGGCTAAGGACACAGTTTTAAGTCAGTCAGATTTGTGTTCACATCTCAGCTCGGCCCCTTGGGTGCGGGGACCCCTCTCAGCCTCGGTTTCCATGTCTGCACAATGGCGGGCGGTTAAAACAAGATAAAGCCTCTTGAGTTTTTGTGGAGTTTAAGTGAGTCGTGTGAAGAGTTACTTAGTGTCAGGCCTGGCATGCAACAGGACAGAGTAGATAGTTGCTGCCCACTTCTTAGTCATCAGCATCGTCATCATCATCATCTTCTTCATTTCTTATCTAGGGATTTGTGATGGGGCGGGGAGGGGGGGTAAGGTAACCATGTATCGAGGAAACTTGTAACAAGAGTGTGTTCAGTGCTGTGGTAGCAGAATGCACTGATTTCTTCCTGGGATTAAAATACGTATTTGGAAAAATTGTAAGCTCCTAGAAGGCTTAGAAGGACGGTGCCGAGGACCTGGTGCCCCCCACCCCCCGCCGTTGGTATTTTCTCACGTCTGCTTTGCCTTCTCCCTGGATGTGCGTTTCACGGTGCATTTGGGGGTTAGGTGGGTGTGTCCCCTCCGCTCCCTGAATCCTTAGGTGCCCTGGTGTAAAGTGCCTGGGAACTGGGGCCTTCCCAGGTGTAACTGTAGTTACAGTAGAACAAGGGCTCTCTGGTGGTTTGGGGGCTTTATCTGATCCGCAGCCCACGGGCTCACCCTGCCCCGAGTTCCGTCTTGTCTTTTGCAGGGCCCACGCGCGCCCTCGGCCGCCGAGCATCTTCAGTGTCTTAGTTCGGAAGACGGGCTCTGTCCTCCGGTGCCTGCCGCACCTGCAGGGCTGAATGCTGCATGGGCCAGTTTTTGGTGGACCCCGCCCGAGCTGGGATTGGCCGATGTTTCCTGGAGATCAGATTCATGTTCTTCTCTCTGTGGGCAGGAACCGCCCTGCGGTGGGGCATCCTCCTCGGTACACCCATCGGGGGAACCTCCTCCTTGTCACTGGGGCCCGTTGGTGGCGATGCTGAGTTCGATCACTTCGCCAGCGGGGACACGTATCTCCACTATAGAGTGACTCATCGCTAGTGCGTCTGTGGGGACATACTGTGAGACTGTGTAAATACTCTGCTCCGCGTTACGCTCTTCCTCACCAGTTTTAGCTCCCGTTCATGATTCTTGCCTGAATTAATTATTACTGCGATGGCCATAAAACAGAGATTTTCTAAGGCAGCCATTCCGTCTACACTTACGGGTCGACATTCTGCCGAGAGGGAACATTGTCGTTTTCTCTCTCCTGTCTCCCTCCCTCCGTCTGTGTAAATTCAGGGACTCATCTTTAATGCAGCTGGTTGTGACCCTTCCACGGTCACTGCGTACGTCCACGCTGAGCTGGTCCCAGGTTTGGCCATCTGGAGCCCTTTCCCCTGGCCCCCGGGTCCTGTCGACAGGCTCATCCCACACATTTCCTTTTTCTAAAAAAACTTTCTAACCTGTTTTTGTCTCGGGCTCACCTGTACTTGGCCTGCCTGGCTGGAGCCAGCCGTCTTGCGCAGGGCCCCTGGCCTGCTCAGCGTGGGATGACGCAGAAACCAGGCCTGGGCAGCGGCCCATCTCCAGACCCTTTCTCTGGACGGAGCCGGGGGGGGGGCCCTGTGTCAGTGGTGTGTGGCCTCTATGTCTGTGGGCGGCTCTAAGCCCAGGGTCAGCAGACGTTCTCTGCGAATGGCCAACTGGTGAATGTTTTGTGGGCTGTCCCTTGTGCTGTTGTAGTGAAATAAGCAGCCGTAGGTGGTACCCGATCTGGGGAGCATGGCTGTGGTCCCTTGAACTAACTGTGTGAGGACACGGGCAGTGTGCGGGGTCTGGCTGTGGCTGCAGCATTTATCAACAAGCTGTGTGAGTCTGTGGCTCACCAGCCTTTGTCGGGGCCCCGGGGCCCTTCTGAGAAAGGATGCGGAGCGGGAAGTGCGTTTAGGCTCGGGGAGTCGGGGATGTGGCCCAGGTCAGACTTCCCACTCAGAGAGCCCTCGGGGAATTCTCTGTCCAGACTTCCAGGAGGCCAGCAGGGGAAGGCAGGGAGGGTGTGCATCCCGGTCTTTCACACTGGCCTGCAGCGTGCCCAGTTCCCCCTCAGGAAGGAGTGCGGCCCAGACTAGGCGGGGTGCTGGGCCAAGCTGGGTCACTCTTCATTCCTGCTGCAGGAGAAGCGGCCGGGTTAGAGGTCGCTGATAGTGCAGGGTGGTAAGTGCTGTGAGGCAGACAAATCCCCGGGGCATCGGAGCGGAGCTCTGTCTCACCCCTGGAAGACGGGTGTGGTGTGGTCTTAGGGACACCTTGGGCTGCAGAGTGAGACCGACCTGCGCTGTGATGCCTGTGCTGTGAGAGTCAGGTGACTTCCCGGAGTCTCTGCCCCCGTAATAAACCGTGGACGCCCCTGCAGCCTGCTGGGCTCCGTCTGGCACAGCATGTGCAAGGAGCGAGCCCCACCCCTCTCCTCGGTGTGTCCCCAGCACCCACAGTGCCTCTCTGCGCATCCGTCATCGCCCCGGCCACACTGGAGGTCACACTGATTTGTCGGGGTGACCTCTCCCACTGGAGTCCGTGCTCCTTCTGTCGGGAGCTCTGGCTTCTCCGGAGGCAGCGCAGTGTCTGGGAGATGCAGGCCCTCAGGAGCGCAGCGGGGAGGAAGGGTCTGCTGGTCTCAGTGTCTTCTCAGAGCATCAGGGTCACTGTGCATTCACTGTCTCAGGATGCTTTGGTGAAGCAAGATGGAGAAGGGTTTTGTTTTGTTTTTAACTTGAGTGGTCGGCTACCGATTGTGAGGAGAGACCGCCATTGCTCAGGCAGGTGTGCCAGGCACGGGCACCCCAGGCCCATGCGTTTGGGGCGCAGACCCCCCAAACTGGAAGTCCCCCCGCTGTGGAAGAACATTGGGACCTGGGCACACATGCTCAGCAGTCTGCACTCCCTCGCTTCCAGTTTGTTAAGACAGACTCGACACTCCCTCCGTCCCAGACTTCCGGGAAGATGCAGGAGACTGAATGTAACCAGACTCCAGGATGCTGAGACCGGGGCTTTCACTCCCCGCTGGCTGTCCCGTGCCCAGAACAGTGCCCAACACTCGGTCAGCACTCAGTGCTTGTTGAATGAATAAGTGAAAGCACCTCTTTCAGTCTGTCTGAACAGAAGGTGAAAGCAGGACTCAGGGGGGAGGCCACCTGCAGGTGGCCGAGGTGAGTGGATGGATGCTGAGGTTCTGGGGCACCACCTGAGGGGCTTGGCGGGCGCATGGCATGGCCAGCTGTGTGTTTTAGGGAGATCTTTGGGATGCCGAACAGGCAGGGAGGAGAGTTCCTGAATTATGCAGTTCAGAGGTACATGTGGCATTCCTAGGAGTCTGCTCTCACTGCAAATGTGTTGCCTTGTATTAGAAGCCATGGTCAAGGATGATACTGCCCCAGGGAGAGTGGGCAGGACTGGGAGAGGATGGAGCCCTTGCAGCCACACCAGCACAGGAGGCTTGGGGAGAGGAAAGGGACCCCAGCTGTGTCCTTTTCTTAATTAAGGCGACTGACTTCATTGAGGGCCTGGGTTTCCTTTGCTGTGAATTACACTTAAAATGTTTACTTTAAAAGCTTTTAAAAAATGATGCATTTCTCTTCAGTAGAAATCTTAAAATTTGCCACCGCCCGTGATGATTAAGCAAAATGGGGTCTCTGGGGATTCTGGAAGCCTGAGCTGCCAGCACTTGGAGGCGAGCCCTTTTGGGGGAAGAGTGCGGGAAGGTGGTGGGAGCATTTATCACCGCCCGGCTGTCTGCAAAGCTTATTGCTCTTGATGGCTTTTCTTCATCAGCGACCACAAGTCGTCCAAATTGACTTTGAGTTGGTTTGTACCTTCCCAGTGGACTTTAAATTTAAATGATATGCTTTGTGGTTTCGGTTCACACCATGAAGTGTAAGCTGAAATTGCTGCTTTCTTTGCGAATGCTTCTGGTTAGCGCCGCTTCACCGGCAGGGAGTGGTCGGTCCAGACTCCGTCTTGGACGTGAATCTTGCTACCTGACAGGGGCCTTCCCACACCTCAGAGGGACCCGGGGGTACTGGTGGGTACTGAGACGATATTCCAGGCAGAGGCACTTTCTGATTATGAAAGGACTATGGCCACAGACCTTCGACCCATGAGCTTCAATGGATTATTTTTCCCACCTCCTTCCATTTAGGGGGCTGGGGAGGAGCACCCCATAGGAGATGCTGGGAAAGGGATGCTCCCTGGAGCCTTGATAAGAGATGCTGCCTTTGGTACCCATTTAGACTTCTGACTTCCAGAATGACCGAGTTATGCATTCCTGTTGTTGTTTTATTTAGGCCGTTAGGATTGTGGTAAATAGTTCCAGTGGCGACAGAAAACTAATAGTGTTCTTAAATAATGGTGGGCTGCTTACCAGCAATAGTTGGAGAGTACAGTGCCCTTTTAAAGAAGGATGAAGCAAGTAATTAGAAGATCAGGAAGGGAATAGAGGACTTGAACTGCAGTATGAGTCGAAGAGATGCAGCAGACAGCTATAGAACACATTTTTAAAAAAGATTTTATTTATTTTCAGAGAGAGGGAAGGGAGCGAGAAAGAGGGAGAGAAACATCCACGTGAGAGAGATACATCAATCGGTTACTTCTCGCATGCCCCTAATAGGGTATCTGGCCTGCGACCCAGGCCTGTGCCCTGACCGGGAATCAAATCGGCAACCTTTCGGCTTGTAGGCCGGCACTCAGTCCACTGAGCCACATCAGCCAGGGCATCTACTGAACACGTTTTCCCAGTGGCAGAAGGTGTACTTTCCTGAAGTGCGCATGGAAGGTTGTCCGTGGAAGGTCATGTGCTATTCCGTGTAGCAGCCTCGGTAAACTTTAAAGTATGGGAATCGTGCACGGGATGCTCCCTGACCCCAATGAGATTAGCATTCAATAAAAAAGAAATTAGGGGAATTCGCAAATATGTGAAAATTGACAGAGTCCTAAATAACCAATGAGCCAAACAAGAAGAAATCACAAGGGAAAGTAGGGAGTATTTTGAGAAGAATGAAAATGAAGACACAGCACACTAAAATGTATAGGATGCAGCTAATGTAGTACTTAGAGGCAAAATTATAGCTACAAACGCCTATGTTAAAAGTGAATGTATATCTCAAATCAGTTACCTAACCTTAAATATTAAGACACTGGGTATAAAAGAACAAATCTAAAGCAAGAAGAATGAAGCAAGTTATGCAGGTTAGAATGCAAATTAATGAAAAAATAAAAAAAAAACAAAATCAAGCTAAAGTTGGTTCTTTGAAAAGATCAACAAAATTGATACAACTTTTGCTACATTGACTCCAGGAAGAGAGGGAAGGCTCAAATGACTAACATTAGGAGTGTCTGGAAAAGCAGACTCTATCGTTGACTTTATGAAAATGAAAAGGAGTGTGAGGAGAGACTCTGGACTGTCTTATGCCTGCAAGTTAGATGACTGGGCGGAGATGGGCAGATTCCCAGAAGGACATTCACACCCAAATCGACCCAAGTGGAAAGAGGAAATCTGAGTGGGGTGGCGAAGCGGTTTGGATTGGTGCGTGAAAACCTGCTCACAAAGAAAAGCCTAGGTCCCAGTGGCTTCACTGGTGAATCCCACCAAACATTTCAAAAATTGTTAATACTAACTCTTGACAAAATTCCAAAAAATTGAAGAGGAGGGAACAGGTCCCAACTCATTCCTTGAGGCCTGCATTATTACCCGGATTCTCAAATCGGACAAAGACATCGTAAGAAAATTACAGACCGATATCTGTTATGAATATAAACACAAAAATTCTCATCAAATACTAGCAAACCATATCCAGCCATGTATAGAAAGGATTGTCCACCAGGATCACATGGGGTTCATCCCAGGAATGAAGGTTGGTTTGTCATGCAAAAATCAGTTAATTTAATGCACCATCTCAATAGAATGCAGAAAAAAGCCACTGTCATCGGTAATAGATACAAGCAAAAACATTCGACAAGTTCTGACAACCTTTGTGATAAAAATACTCCACACGCTAGGGACAGGAGGGAACTTCCGAAACCCGATACAATGCAGTCTGTGTGAAAACCCACAGGTAACATCACACTTGGGAAGATCAGGGACAGACAAAAACGTCTGCGTTCAGCCCTTCTCATCAACACCGACCCGGAGGTTCTAGCCAGGGCAGTGGGGCAAGGAAATGGAACCACAGGCATCCAGACTGGACAGGAGAAGGCACTTAACCATGAACTGCACTGGGAGATGACGTGATCTTGTACACAGTAAGTTGTAAGGAGTCCACTGGAAATCTACAGCAACGAGTGAACAAGTTCAGGACATTCCACTCTCCCTTCGCTTTTGCATTTACATTCAAAATGGGCTCTTCCGGTGATGCTGGAGTGTGCCCTTCACCTGTCTGCACGTTCACGGGGCCGGTCCCCGTCTGTTTCGTAGAGCGGCATGATTGGCACCTGCCCCCATGCCTGGTACACAGAAGTCATGCCATATAAACTTGATAAATGAGAGCTGGTTATGGAAAAAATCCCGTATAAGTAAAACAAGGGCAATCACTCCTCACAGAGCTACAAGTTGGAGGTCGTCACGGTTAATGTTTTGGGTAATTTCCTTCGCCATGTAAAATTCGGTGTTTCGGTTTTTAGTTTGCTATGCTGGCACCGTTTTCTGAGGTCATCGGGGAGTTGGGGACACTGGTTTGCACGCTGTGTAGCCCTCCCCCTTATGTACGTCATCACGTCCACAGCTGATTCATCACCAGCAGGTGCTTCCCGCGTTGGGAATGAACTGTCCTGGTTTGTCCCACCTGGGTCCTTCCTTGCTGTCCGTTGCTGCCCATCAGCCGGAAGTTGCTTCCTAACCACTAGCTGGTGTTCTCTGTCAAGGTTTGTATTTTAAGAGGAAGCCGTGCAAAATGCACATCTTTTTAAAGAGGGAAATCCAATCGAGTCATTGCTTTGCTTACAGTTTTCCTCTGGTGCGTCGTATCCTCAAGGTAACATCTGAATTGCTCAGGATGGTACTTACTCCCTGCCTCGCTTACCTATCTTGTCACATCTCTGTCCCTCCCTCTGCGATGCTCGGGTGCCTGCCGTCCTATCCCTAAGGGCCACGTGTTCTTTCAGTGCTGTGTTTTGTTCTGTTCTGTTGTGGTTCATTTTTTTAAAAAAGATTTTATTTATTTATTTATTTTTAGAGAGAGAGAAAGGGCAGGAGAAAGAGAGGGAGAGAAACATCAATGTGTGTTTGCCTCTCTTGCGCCCCCTCCTGGGGAGCTGGCCTTCAACCCAGGCATGTGCCCTGACTGGGAATCGAACCAGGACCCTTCAGTTCGAAGGCCTGCAGCTCAATACGCTGAGCCACACCAGCCAGGGCTGTTTTTCGATATAAAACACACACACACACACACACACACACACACACACACGCCTTTCTCTCTCTTATGTGCTTAACTCATTTATCACCACCTAGAGGAAACCAGTCTGCCGCCCACTGTGAACCCTGGACTGGGGACCCCCTCTGTCCTTCCCTGTTCTCTCCCAGCACACGGCATACCTCTGCCATAGCCTCTGCCACCCTGGATTGCAGTCTCCATACGTGAGTCTCCCCTTTGCAGGGTGAGCTCCTGAAGGTAGGGACCCTGAGTGCCCTGAGCTGGGACGGGGGGAGGCGGTGTTTCAGGACATGTTCACTCCATGAGGGCTGCTGCGGGGGCCTCTGGGACACACCTCTGCGGGGGCCATTCAGCGGACAGCTTCAGGTCAGCCCCCGGAGGTTGGATCCTTGGTCAGAGTTCATCATCGTTGTAAAGGTTCTCTCTGCCAGTCTGTGTGTGTGAACACAGGTGGGCATGGGACACGCTGAGATACTGCCTGTGAGGATAATTTGTTTAGGGAGCTGCTGAGTAGAAAGCGCTTCCTCAGTGGCCTCTCCGCCTGTCACCTCTTAGGAGTCCTCGGTAATGGGACATAATGCGCTAAACTAGAAAACTGGATATGTGGGTTCCAGCTCCCATTCTCCGCTGTGGTTGCCTTTCAGGTGTAATTGGTTTTCCCTGATGGTGCGTGGGGCCGGCAGAGAGCTTTCTTTGACGGTCGGCATAATGATCAAAACAGCAGCAGGCACGGCCTGAATGCATGCTTTTTCCGAACTTGGAGAAGCTCTCAGAAAAGCACTCTTGTCTGGTCTCTTTATGGTTTTGCGGAGTTAAAAAAAAAGTGTTACACGGCTGTCGAGCATTGATCATATTAATACGCAAGTCCAGAGTGGCGGGTTGGGCCGGTGAGCTGGCGGTGGCGGACGCCGTCCACAGGATGGGGAGAGAGGCAGTGAGCGGCGGTGTGTTCTGCGACTGGGTCTGTGTCTGTGGCCTGTGATGGGGTCGCAGGGCGTCCCACAGGGTCGCCCCGGGACGCAGGGGATGGTTCGACTGCTGCTCAGTAGCAGAGGCAGTGGGAAGGCAGACGAGCACCTGGTGACCAGCCGGTTCCTGGAAGTTCATCCTCAGAGACCACGCCCAGCCATCTGTACTTTTCTTTGGTCCCACAGACGTCCTCGTTCTCCATCTATTTCCTTCTCCTGTGTTTTTTCTGCGCTTTTTGGGATGGGTGGGGGTTTGGTCCGGGGCCCTGGAAAGGTGTGCTGCTTGAGCTTCTGGGTTTGTGTTTGGACGTGTGGCCCGACAGTGCACAGCTAAGGGCTCTGGTGAGCTGTGAGCTATGGGACTCGGGCAGGTTAGCTGACCTCCACAGCTCTGCCCTCGTCTGCGAAGTGGGCGAGCCCAGGCCCGTGAATGGGGTTATGGGGCGGTGCCTGGGAGGGGCGGTGCCTGGGAGGGGCGGTGCCTGGGAGGGGCGGCTGGGGAAACAACTACTCACAAGGAGTATCACTAGTGCCTGAGACTTGGTGGGTGCCTGGTACAGGCGTCTTCCTCTCTTTTCTACAGCGCCCTTCCCGGCACAGCACGCGGAAGGGAATGCTGTGCGTGGGTGTTGCTCTGCTGGGCGCCATTCCTGGGGTGGAACGTGCATTGTCCTCTCCCGTCGCTCTCCTATGCGTCCAGCCCCTTCCCTCTCTCTTTCTCGCTCTCCCTCCGCCTGGATCCCCATCCCATTCATTGAAAGGAAAGGTCAAAGCGGATGCGTTTTCTCTATTGAAATGTTGTATTTACTAATTAAACCCTTTTTGCACCGGAGTCACGTTTGAAAGTTGCCGATGGAATTTATGTGATGGGCTCTTTTCCCACATGGAACCTGTGGCGCTGTGGTCAGACCTGTGTGGGAACCTCTTTTTCTCAAAGCGGTAATTACTGTCAGTGCATTCTCACTCAGCAGCGGCTGCAGAGCGGGACGGATCGCGGGGTGTAAACCCTTCCGGCTGCCGTTCGTGCATTCCTTATGCTTTGCAGCTGTCTGCACTGGCCCGTGGTTGCTGTCAGACCGTGGCCCAGGGCCATGTCGGCACGGGGGCCAGGGTTTGAGGGTCTGGGGGTGTTGCTGTGGACGAGGGCATTTCCTGTACCCCAGAGTTTGGAACTAAAGAGCATAAAAGTACCATGTGTGACTCTCATTCATACCCTGAATTCACATGACTTTGGACTTCTCCTTTCATTCATTCTTTTTTTTTTAAAGGATTTTGTATGTATTTTAGAGAGGGGAAGGGAGGGAGAAAGAGAGGGAGAGAAACATCAGTGTGGGGTTGCCTCTCATGTGCCCCTTGTTGGGGACCTGGCCTGCAACCCCTGTCTTAACTGGGAATTGAACCAATGACCCTTGGTTCACAGGCCGGTGCTCAATCCACTAAACCACATCACCCAGAGCCGAACTTCTCTTTTCTCAGGGCTCCTTGCTCTGAAGGCAGCCTGTTCAGTGCCTGGTCCTACCACCCCTGGGATCCCTGCCACTCACCTCCGTCTCCTGCTGAGCTGAGCTCCCTTCCGCCCCCTGACCTTGGAGCCTTGCCGTCCAGCCAGGACCTGCTCATCCTGGCTCCTCGTGCAGGCTGTAAGGACCCTGTGTCTCAGCCCGTGCGGGACATTTCTGCACACGTGTAGGGCACAAATGCGTTCGTTCTGGTGCAAGGTGACTTCGAATGTGCAGTATTTAGAAGACAGTATCAGGTAGTGATTTAAGACTCAGGCCTCTGGGGTCGGATTGCTTAGCTTCAGCTCCATCTGGTCACCCCTGCTTGCTGGCCGTGTGCCCTGGGCAGCTGACTTAACCCCTCGCCACCTGCATTTCCTCAGTTGGGGTAAAATGTTGAATACAGGAAAAACACTACCTCAGAGGGTTGTTGTGAAGGTGAAATATGCTGACATATGTAAAGCACTCATTAGCTGGTGGATAGTTGCACCCCGTTACCGGTAGCTGCCATTGCTAGTCATCTTAGTATCATCGTTTCACTGTTTGGGTGTCCCAGGTGCTGTGCTGGCTCCTTTGCCCTCTGGCATAGAGTCCGTCTGTCACCGGACTCGGTGTCTCCTGCTAGAACACCAACTGCATGTAAGCAGCGAGCCGTCTGCTCCCTGCTGTGTCCCCAGCACCCGTAGCAGGGACTGGCATGTAGGAGGCACTCAGGAAAAGGTGCTGGACGAATGAGTTTGGAAAGTGCCCTGGGATCCCTGAGGAATGAACAGCGAGTCAGCCCACATGGGACGAGGGAAACTGCAGAGATGGTATTCCCACGTCGGGCCTTGAAGGACGAGTAAGAGTTCGCCAGCTGTCTGCTGGGTTGGGCCGGGCATTTCAGCCACATGGAAGTGTGGGTGTGTGTGACCGAGGGGAATGGGTCACGCCTGCTGTCACATGGGTAATCTGATGGCTTGTTTGCATGAAGATTAAAGGCCTTGCTTTCTGTTTGGTTATGTACTTTGTTGTCAGTACCATGGTCTCATCTAAACTCTTGCTTTCCTTAAGAAATAAATTAATTTAGGTCTTCATGTGGGAGTTCATCTTTTGGGGTGAAATTAGTTTCTGGAATATCAGCTATCCCTCATTGATAAAATCAAGCACAAATACAGCTAAATATTGGTGAACATGGTGATGGTGATGATGGTTAAGATATTGATGGTGATGATGTTGATGAAGATGGTGATGATGTTAATGGTGATGATGGTGGAGATGGTAATGATGTTGATGGTGATGATGGTGGAGATGGTGGAGATGGTAATGATGTTGATGGTGATGATGGTGATAATGGTGATGATGATGGTGGTGATGGTGATGATGATGGTGGTGATGGTGGTGATGATGATGGTGGTGATGGTGATGATGATGGTGGTGATGATGATGGTGGTGATGGTAGTGATAATGGTGGTGGTGATGATGGTGGTAATGGTAATGATGATGATGATGATGGCATCTGCAAATCACTTTCGGTGCTTTTACCAAAGATTTTCATGTTACTTCACTTGAGACTCCTACTAGCACTATGAGGTCTGCAGGATTGATTGGCACTCCTGGTTTCTTTTTTTGTTCTCATTCCTTAGACCCTCAATATGTAGATTACAAAGATACACCAGGCAAGGATCCTTTTGCTACTACTAGTGGCCTTGGCCCTGAGTCCTACCTGGTGTCTTTGCCACCGACCTGTGCTGAGCAGTAAAGCTGTCCTGGACCCTGGGCCCGGAGGGGAAGGAGTGACCCCCTGAGTAGTCTGGCTCATGCAGTCTATTTCAGTCCCCATGTAGCTTTCCAAGGTGTTGGTGCTCCGTCCAGAGGCACCCCCGGGGCCCGTCGCCACCGTGCGGATCGCGGGGTTTGAGGAGCAGACAAAAGAAGAGGTCAGTGCGACAGTGGTTGGCAAGCCTAGGTCCGTCCTCACCTGGACCCGTGTATGACACACCT
Organism: Trachops cirrhosus; assembly: GCA_028533065.1. Taxonomy (NCBI): domain Eukaryota; kingdom Metazoa; phylum Chordata; class Mammalia; order Chiroptera; family Phyllostomidae; genus Trachops; species Trachops cirrhosus. The sequence goes on from CM052544.1 coordinate 121,100,824, forward strand.
TTATTTTTCTCTCTTCCGCAGAGCGGAAGCTCAGCAAGGGCGGACTCTTTCTGTTACTCACTGCTGATACCAAACCGTCACAGCAGGGCTTGGCACACAGAAAATGTGCGGTGAACATTTTGGACAAATGGGCGTTGAATGGGTGGTGGCCTCGTTTTGTCTACAAGAAGTCCCTTTGGCCCTCCATCCTCACCTGAGCTCTGGTTTAGGGGTGAAGGGGAGGGTGGGGAAGTTTAGGTTCCCCCCAGAAAGTAGAGCTTTGCGGTGGGCAGGGTGGATGCTATCTCAGTTTCCTAAAAGAGGTGAAATACTTGCCTCGGGTCATTGGGTGTTAGGAGCACATTCAAACCCTGGTCTCTCCAGTGCCCTTGAATGCCTGGCTCAGTTCCATTGGAAAGTAATAGTTGTTTACGTATAACCTCTACTTATTTAGGTTTGTTTGTCTTGTGTTTTGTTTCCTGCACGTTTTCAGTACGTGAACACAATTTGAATAATAACCATAACATTTACCTATGTGGCAAAACCCATTCTTATATGGGGTGTATTCATTATATGAGTAAGTCGGCAAGCTTAATTGTGGCAGGAGTTGATTTGCAGAAACACCGTTACCAGATCTGATCGGATGTGTAGCCCACTGCACACAAGTCTTGTTTTCAGAAGCATCTCTGATGAAAGAAAAGGGACTGCGTTCTTCTCCGTTATTTTCTGTTTTCCTGGGAGAGGACGGTTTGAGCTAATTTGCGTGGATAACAGGGTTTTTCTCTTCTATCTGGTATTTTCACCTTGAACCTTTAGATCTATGTAATGTTTTGCCTTCTATGTTCTTTTCTTTATGTGTCTCTTTAATTTTTCTCAGTGTTCTAAATCGCTTAACTATTTCTGTGCAATGATTCTGTATACCGATCACTTTACATCATCCGTCAGTGGTGGTTAGTACGTTCAACGCTAACGTTTCAGGTGCTGGGTCTCCTGTGCATTGCTGAGTTCCCAGCACACGGTGGGCATCCGATGTCTGTGGCATAAGGGAGTTTATTAGATGCCTGTTGTGTTAGGTGCTGTGCCAGAGCTGGACAGTGGAGGGAGGGGAAGAAAGATGCCACTCTGCTTTCCAGATGCACGCGGGCGTGAGGAAGACGGGAGGACCGTGAAGTGCTGCCCATTGCAACCCAACCAGGTGTGGTCCAGGTGCAGAAAAGGTCATTTGTGGCGGGGGGAGGGCAGTGGGGGGGGGCGCCTGTGCGCACTCGAGGTCGGATTTAGAGCTTCCGTGGGGTCGGAGGGGACCAGGAAGAAAGATAGCAGTGCATGTGACATTGTGGAACCCCAGGGAGCGTGGTGGTGGATTCTGGAACAGGGAGGGGTTCTGGGTGCGTGGCTCCTGTCAGGGAGAGAGAGTAAGACCGGAGAATTGGAGTGAGTGTCCGTGCTGGTCGTACGGTGGGACCCGGACAAAAACCTCAAAGTAGTTGGGAGGGTGTTCGTAAGACTTTAACGTTGGGCTTGAAGGCTTTTTCTAGCATCGCTGGACCTTGTCACACAGAAAGATGCGTATGTGTATTTCTATTTACTCTATAGATACATTTCTGTGAAAATACACACTTTCCCATAAAGTCGTACATTTATGTAACTTGCTAATACTGATGGTGATGTTGCTAAGGGTGGATTATTACCATGTTGATCTGAAAAACTGAACGAAGGGGGAAGTGAATTTTTTAGGTTTTTTCATTGTCACTGCCAGCTTATCAACTCATCAGCTTTGTTCAGTGCACAGGACGGCTTGTGGGTGGGGCCATGCTTCTCTCAGTGATTGAGCTGTGACTGTACCCTCCTGATAGTGAGTAACTGTAGGCTGGCGGAGAGGGGCGTGGGGTGATCCACTCCAGGTTCAGCCCCACAGGGAAAACTCTCAGAAGAGGGTTCCGTTGTGCCTCGTCTGTACTGCTGTTAGGGCCCAGCATTGAGGGCACAGGCTGCAAACACAAGGCCCCCGGCCGAATCCGGCCAGGCCCCTTGTCTCCACCGTGCCCCTAGTTAAGGAGTACCGTATTTTTCAGACTATAAGACGCACTTTTGCACGCCCCCCCCCCCGCCCCCCGCAAATTTGGAAGAAATAATGGTTAAGGCTGTTGTTGAGTTCTGTTAACATTTACATTGGTGAAATATTATGTTCTTTATGTTATTAAGTATTTCACCACATTTTTTGCTTCAAAATGTTTTTTCCTATCTTCCTCTAAAACCTAGGTGCATCTTATGCTCTGAAAAATAAGGTAGTTACCTTTATGCAGTCCTAAAATTACATTTGGCCCTTCGAAGGCAACCAGGAGGCTGATGAGGGCCCCCGGTGAAAATGAGTCTGACACCCCTGCTCTAGAGATTAGGAAAGCGCAGGTCAGCAGGCGTCAGGTCCCTGCCAGGCCTCCTTTTCCTGACTTGTGCTGTGGTCGACCGTGGAGGAAGCTGAGCGAGGGAGCAAGAGGAGGAGGCGGGGCCCCCGCTGGGCACAGTGACCTCATAGCCGGGCGGGAGGCAGGCTGCCACCCCGAGCCCCACGGAGGCCCTGAGTGCCGTGGGCTGAGTACCGCATGCCAGGGTCACATACGTGGCAAGAGGAGAGGAGGGGTCCAGGTTGTTGCTGTCGACTGGGCACATGGGTGGGTCCTCTTCACAGCTGCTGCTTAAACGTTTTCTGAGTGGACGTTGCTGAGTGGTTTGGCCCAGCGACTCCTGGGTTAAAACCCCAGCAATGCTGGTTCTCGGCCGTGCCCGAGAAGCCTTACTTAGCGTTCGTGCGTGTTCTCCATTGTTCTGACGACTAAAGACCCAGTCGGAGGCCCAGCAGGGGACCCGTAGACAGCGGTGGCCCGGCCAGTGAATGGACGCAGCTGTTATGATGATAATTAATGGTCTAAAATCATTATCACATCATAGCTAGTAATATCCTTAGAAGGCTTCTCACTCCCTCTGGCAGTTCCGTCCACCCCTTCCTCCAACCCTTTGCAGTCTGTCTCCGTTGCTGGACTGTGATCCCCAAGAAGTCAGGGCCCCTGTGTCTGTCATTCCCCATGCACCCCTGCGGTGCTGGACCGACAGCAGCATTGGCCTCTGCGGGACCTGGGGGGCATTATTCTGAACACGTGCCGGGACCCTGTTCCTCGGCCTGTTGACATCTTTCTTTGCCTTTCTGAGCTCTGGGCCGCCCTCCGCTCTGTCTCCCAGGCCTCATGCTGCCTGTCCCAGAGGCTGTGGTCGGAGCCCTCCACATCGCTGCCCCCCTAAAAGCGCTTACCTCTGGGGTGTCCAGCCTCTGGGGTCACGGTGCTCCTGTAGTCGCTGCGTGCTTACTTCCTTTCCTGACTGTGCAGCTTACTGGTTCTGTGACCTTGGGCACAATGAGGTTGACAGAAGTTCGCTGTTAGGATGAACCTTTCTTTACCACTCTAGACGTTAGGGTTACAGATGCAGAAGCATTTCGGTGTCTTGTAGGCAAAAGCATGCATTGCCTTTTCAGGTGGCACCGTATGCTTCTCCTCTCGGTTGCCCATGTTCTTGGCAGAACTTACCAGGGGTCTGTCCACAGAGCTTCCTTCCTGCTGTTACATGCACGTGTGCACGCGCACACACACACACGCACACACGGGCCCTTCTCATAGCCACACCCCTTCCTTCAGCCTCAGCTCAGGTACACTTTCCCTGAAGTTCCCCTCGAGCTTCGGACCTGGAAGTCTTTACTGCCTCCTTTAAATGCCATAGTCCTCCGTTTGAGCTTTGCTCAAGGAGCTTGAAGTTTATGCTTCGCACTGTGAGCAGCCGAGGGTGGTCTTGCCCGAGGTGCGCGTCCTGGATCGCACAGCGATAGACCCACCTCTGAGCCAGCGCAGGCCGCCAGGCTCCACCCCACGGTGCTTGTCTACCCCATCCGGCCCTGAGCAAGGTGTCACCTGACACCCGTTGGGTGTTTGTCAGCAAGCGGGCTGTGCCAGGATGCTGCTGGCTCTCGGCCAGTGGCCACCGCATGAGAAGGTAAGTGTCGGTGCCTCTGCCCGCTGGTCACCTGCCTTTTCACTTCCCTTTCAGTTTTCGGCTGCCTTCTCGGTCTGTGCTGGTGTAGTGTCTAGCCACCTGAAGCTTTTCAGTTTAATGAATGAAAATGAAATAAAACTAAAGATTCAGGTCTCCAGTCACACACAGCAGCCGTGTTGCGCGTGCCCGGCATCCACGTGTGGCGGGGACGACTCTCCGGGCCGCACCGGCGTCCACGTCCGTCGTCACAGAGACTTCCACAGGCCAGGCCCGGTGGCCGGTTTTGACAGCGGTACGGGTGACCCTGCGCACACGGTGTGGCTGTGGGGCGTTCTCCCAGGACAGGAGTGACACAGGGGACCGTGTCACGGAGACATGCGTTCGCACTCTCATTAAACGCTCTCCCACTTGCACAGCATTTCCTCCTCCCGTCGCCCCGGAAGCAGCGTGATCTGCGGGGAGACCCAGCACGTGCCCAGTTCTGCGAACTGTGTGGGAAACCCGCCTGCCCCGAGCAGACCACCTTCACTGCCCTCTGGCGGGAGGCAGACGTGTGTCCTCTGCAGCACTGTGCCCCCGTTGCTGGCCAGGCCCCCCGGGCAGAGGGCAGGCCTGGCCTAGCAGCCCCCACACCGCTGCATTGGGGAAGGTGCCCACGATGACCACGGGTCCTGCCACTGCCTTGGGCTGTGTAGGCGGCAACTTCCGATGGGACCTGCCTCGGCGCCCCTGCCGCGGCCCCTGCCGCGACCCCACTGGCGTTGAAGGTGCCCCTTCCAGTTGGGAATGGTGTTGACTGCAAGGTCTCTTAGGTGGTTTCCACCTTGACTAAGCGAGGTGGTAGGTGGTCCCATCTTACAGGTAAGGAAATGGCGTCCCAGAGAGGATAAGTAGAAAGCCATCAGCAAGGGCTCCCTTAGGGCACCTTGGTGTCCAGGGCTCTCCCGGTCTCGCCCACCGGTTCCTTCCACGGTGGCACTGCCACAGCCGATGGGCCCACACGAGCATCAGGAGTTACTGTGACTCTGCCGTGACCTTTGTCTTTAATTCTCATTATGCTGATACTGGAAGTTTTCACTCAGCTTTTACAAACCCTCCCTACGCATGGGCGTCTGCCCTCATTAACATGCGGAACTGTGGAGGGTGCAGCAGGTTGGGGGTTGGGACGCGTTCTGCGCGGTGGCACCCAAGTGTGTCGTTCCTGCTCACAGCTCCGGAAGCAGGTGTCCATGAGCCTCACTGAGAGTCGGGGGACCGAGAGCCCTCTGCCTTGGTTTTTTCCCTGTGTGTACGATAAGTAAGTGCTGATCTGTAATTTGAACCCATGTTCTTACTAGTGTCTTTTACTTCAGATCTCACTAAGTTAAGTTCTCCCCATTTTGTCACTAATTTGTGCTCTCCTACTGCAGGCGTCGGAGAGGCAGGCAGCAGCGCCTGCTGCAGGCGGTGGGTTAATTTGCGGGTCCGGGAGTGCCGTAAGCAAAAACGGGGGCAGGATAACCGGTCACGCATTCGCTTGAGGCTCTTTTTGACAGTTTTCCTCTAAGCAGTTTAATTTTACCTTCATTTTATGCTCCGTGTTCTGCCTTCATTTGTCCCCGAGCTCGAGATCGGGGAACTTAAAGGACGCGGTGGGTCGTAGCATTTGCATGTGATACCTGTAACCCCCTCTCCTTGTCAGGGGCGTAATTAACAATATGATTTGTACCTCCGCCGCCGTCTGGTATGCGCAGCGGAGTTTGTAAACTTAATTAGTTCTCGGAATAGCAAATGTTCGGGAGATGATAAACACTTTCTCTCCGAATAATGTGTTGAACGGTTATATGTTCGTAGACATTTACTCTGTGCCGCTCAAATTAGCATGCTGAGAGGCGCGCTCCTCCAGGCAAGCATCACCTGCTCCTGCCCGTTCCCAGACTGTGTTGTCTCCCCGGACGGCAGAACTTCAGCTCGGACAGCGCGGCCTCCGGCAGAGGCATCGTGGTCCCGTTGTATGGAGAGCGTCTTGGTTGGTGTTGTTACAGAGATGCGTTTCCTCCGATGCTGATGGTGATCGGTTTGCCGTGTACTGAGGGTGCTGTGGGCCGTCCACAAGCATCCCAGCACCTCAGGGCCCCTGTGCAGCCTCACCCCCTAGCTCTCCAGGACGTGATGGGACTTGAGAGGGGAGACCACGCTCTCGGCAGGTGAAGGTGTGATGGGAAGCCGGCTGCCTCCCCAAGAGAGCTTGTCCGGCATCTTCTTGAGGGCCTCGTTACTGTCACTGAATCCCTGCACTAACCAAGTTTAATTGCTTGGGTTTCCAAGCAACATCGAACTAGAAGCAAATTAGAAGTGGCTTGGTCCCGGCCGGTGTGGCTTAGTGGGTTGGGCATCGTCCCACAAACCAAGCGGTTGCCAGTCAGTTCCTGGTCAGGGCACCTGTGTGAGTTGTGGGTTGTGTCCCCAGCCGGGGCATGTGTGGAAGGCAGCCGATCAATGTTTCCCTTCCTTTCTCCTTCCCTTCCCCCTCTCTAAAATTTAAAAAATAAGAGAGAGAGAGAAGTGACTTGATGCCATTAGATCAGTGACTCCCAGCCCCAACAGTCAGGGATGGGTCATACCTGGATCCGCCTGCCCTTTTCCTGGGTAGGACCCTGGAAGGCCTTCCTGAGGCCCAGCATGGCCAGCATGGCCAGCATGGCACCTGGCACAGTGTCCTTAAGACTTGTGACCTGGGGACTCCCAGGTGCTCTGCGCTACCTCTGAGAGTTTGCCAAGGTTGGGTGTCCCTCAGGTGCTGTTCAGGTGAACAGAATCGCCCAGGTATTTTAACAGAGGCTTTAATGTGAAGAATTTGTTGAACAGATGCTGGATGACTGAAAAATATTTTGGGGAATGCTGAAGTCACAGAAATAGTGATGTGCACCCCCATAAGCCGGCACCCTCAGAGCTGGAGGAACAAGGGCAGGGACTGGGGGGAGGTGCTCCGGGGTGCTGGGACCCAGGCCCGGTCAGTGAGTTACTCCAGGCACTCTGGCCTCTGGGGACAGGGTCCTGGCCTGCTGAGGAGGGACGTGAGTGTGGTTCTGGGAGCATGGAGGGATCCCGGTCACTGCCAGAATTTGGGGATACTGTGTCGGCACACTGCCAGCGCTGGGAGCGAGACAGGTCCCTCATTCTCCTGCGCTGCTGGTGTGGGGCCCGCTGGGGGGCCTCTGGCCAAGGGGAAGCCACTGGCGGAGTCCCCGCCAGGCATCTGGAGCAGGGAGCTCGGGGCACCTGCGACAGTACCCGCACAGCCCAGAGACAGGGCGTGGCGGCTGGCACCATGGTCTGTTATGTTAGGGATCGGAAAGAGAGGAGACTTCCGTTTCGGTTGGTGCGAAGGTCGGGGGTTTTTAAAGACCATCAGGTCTCCCTGTGCTTTTCCACGAGGGACACCGACACTCGCTCAGCGGGTCATTTTTGAATACGCGTTGTGTCCATGGTGCAGAACGGGGTCCCGGACCCGCGATGCCGAGGGACACAGTTTCACGCGCACACAGGCTCCCTTTGACGTTTCTGCCTGGAGGTCCAGCTCATGCTGGACGGGGCTCCCAGATGCACGAAGCTGTCTTTACAATTTGCGCGGTGGCCCCTGTTCCCACAGTCTCCACCTCGTAGTTCTAACTGCCGTCGGCCTTCTTACCAGCAAAGCAGGAGCTCTCTTCGATGTGACATACAACAGCATTTGTGCAGGAGTTTCCTTTTCTCCGGAATTATTTATCCTTTAGGATCAGCACTAGCAGCTATTTCAATGGGGTTTCTTAGCGCTTTTCAACTTTCCCCCATTATTTCCCCCCTCCCAGAACCTTTTCAGACAGTTCTCCCCAGCCGTCCGCCCACACTGTCTCATGCAACAGTAATTCTTCGGGTGTGTGCTGTACCTGTGTGTGTTGTGGCTCTTTGGTGGGCCGGCAACCGTTGTTGCTACAAGAATCGGTAGGTTACGTGTCTGGATTCTAGGCCCCGGTACGGGCCTCGGTGCTCTCATCCTGGCTTGTCCCTCCTCCCTAGAACCCATCAGGAACTTCCTCCTCCTCCTGTGGTTGAGGCGAGAACAGAAGACAGTCAGACATCAGCCGATGGTTGCAGTGAATGTCTTAGTCGGAGTGGTTGTCCTTTGGTTCCGTCTCACCTGCCTGGGTGGCGCAGTTCTGCAAGGTAATGAGGAGTCTGGATACTCGGCCTGAACATAGACCTCTCAGCTGTCAGCGGATTGGACCAGTGGAGTCCCCGAGAGAGCAGGCTTGCTCACTGCATACTCTGTGGTCGAAGGAGAGAGAGTGAGCAAGTGCTGTCGACCGGCCTTCGCGTGGCTCCTTGTTCGTCAGCTCCCTAGGTGACTTCCATGGGCACCTCGGTCTGGAACAGGAGGGAGTGTGCCTGACGCATTGGGAGAAGCCGTCTGTGAAGGCCGCCTGGAGCGGGCTCTGGCCGGCCTTGAGTGGACGTGGGAAGCCGTGCTCGCTTTCAGCAGTAGTTGGCCTCCACGCGGAGGTATTTCCTGTCCCCAAAAGCTGTGGCTCCAAAAGCGTACGTGAATGGTTTTCCATCAGTGTCTTCACTTTCTGCGGTGACGAGATCTGAGTGACGAAAGGCATGTTTTGTCGTGACCGTGTTTTATGCCTGTTTGGCAGTTTTCGGGCAGGTTCGACCGCTGAGTGAGGGGGGAACTGGGGTGTTTTCGGGCACCTTGCCCGCTTCCCGCAATCATTAAGTGATGCTTGCTTGGCTGTGCCTCTTCCCCTGCGCATCAGGTGTGGTCATGTTGGCGGGCCTGGTAAACAGCGTCAGAGGGGCAGTGTCCTTCGGGATCGTCCTTGCCGCCCTGGATCATGCTACTTATTTTCTGAATTCTTCTTTGTATAAGCAACCCTATAGGTCATCATCAGATAACAGAAACGATTCCACGTCTTAAGGCTCATTCCCCTCCAGTTACTCTGACTCTTCGCTATAGAAATTGGGAATGACTGTGGTGGTGGAACTGACCTAAAAGTTAAATGTGGCCATAGCACGATTATGTCCTGCTTGGAGTCCACGCCGAGTGGCCTGCTGCCGCCACCAGGGCTGTGTTACTGTACCTCTGACCAGTGGGGCATCTTCACCGGCGGCCTCGAGGGAGCAGAGCGCTCGTGCGCTATGGCTGTTATCGAACATCGTTAGCACAGTCATACTTCTCTCTGGGAGCGTGATAGCGCCAGCAGGATAAATGAGGGAGACGTTGCATCTTCACACAGAGGAGATGGGTTTTATAATGAGTGCGGTCCGGACAGAACTAATCTCTCTCTTGGATCATTACTTCACCTAATCACAAAACTTTTTTTAATTCAAATCCTTGCAGGGTTCTAATTGGTAACCTCTGGAGCCTGATAATTGTGTAAGATAGCTGGTCTTTCGCTGTATGCTTAATGACATTTACAATTAGAAGTGAGAAATGGGGTTTAACCCTTCGGCAGATTTAACTAAAAATTAGATTTTTCTTTTTTCAAATTTTAATAGTTATTCTCATCCCTACTCCCAGTAGTTACCGATGAAAGTCCTTCTTAACCTGAATCAACCTGGTGCACCATTTTCTTCAGTCTGTGGTTGTGCTGGGGCTTCATCTGACCAATGTGTTGAGTTACATTAAGAATAACCCTGAGTCCTGTCCAGTCTCCCAGGGATTGGTCTGCTTGGGAGCGCCAAACCTCCCAGCTTCTTTTTCTCTGACCTCGGGGTCCGCCGCCCTGCCTGTCTCTTTTGGGTGACGGCAGCAGAAGCTGACACAGGCTTTGCAAGCAGTTTCAGTGAGCATTTGAGAACCTTCCTTATGACCGGAGAATTCCCCAGTATTCCCGTGGGTACTGGCGAAATGTGGGGGCCAGGGTCCCCGTCGTCTGCTGTCCCCACTGCCGTGCAGAGCAGCTGGCTGGAACGCGGTCCGCGTCACGGTGCTCTGGTGCCATGTCACTTCCTCCGTTCCCCCCTTGCGCGTCTTGGCAGACCGTGGGTGTGCAGTGAAGGCAGCTGTTCCTGTAAAGTTCTCTTGGTTTGTTGGAGGTGGGATCCCACCTGCCGTGCTTGCCTGTTGGTTCAGAAAGAGGGGCTTTGTTTTGAGGTCAGGTGTTCGGTGTTTTGCGGAAGCAAAACCTTTGAGTGTCAGGCTGTCCTGCTGTGAGACCGTAGCTCTGCCGCTTACCAGGTATATGCTTACCAGGTATGCGGACGAAGGGGGCCGTTGGTGCCCGCAAGCTCTCGGGGAGTTCGGAGGGCGTGATGCAGGGGAAGCCTCCAGCAGAGTGTCTAGAATATACTGCGGATGACTCAACTTCTTGGAACCTTCTACCTGTTTTCAACAAACCATCGTATCTGGGATGTCCAGGCTCTGGTCTTTATTATTCTAAAATTACAAACCTTTCCCAACTAGAAGCTTATTTTGAAAAGTGTGGGAAGTTGGTATGGAAATCCAGGAACCCCCTCATTTCTGAAGGTCTCTGCGACTTCTGCTTCGTTGGGATGATATGTCCGTGTCTCACAGAGACACCGAAGTGTCCAGTCTCCTGTCCCTGGTTCTTCTCTGCCTCGACACCTTTGGTTTGGGAACTGACTGCCAGTACACGTTCGAGGGGCACTCAAGGGGCCGACACACTGGGAGGACTCTTTTTCCTTAAAAAGAATTTGACAGAATTTTTATAATCATTCTGAGTAGGCTTAGTTTTTTTCAATTTTCTGGATTTTATTCTCTAGAATCATATTGCTTCACAAATTCTTTTTGAAATTCATTCCACAGTGAAATACTCATAGCGTACACGTAAATAAATCATCACAAATTAGGTATTGTATTAAGTAAGTAGTACCCTGTGTTTGCATTGTGTGGTACGGTTTTCAAAGAACTCGGATAAACATCGTTTTGATACTTAACAATAATTTGGTTAGTTTCCCCCCAGATGAAATCATAACCCAAAGGATTTTTTCTCACTCAAAATTGTTTCCCTTCACTACAGTTATGCCAAGAAACTGAAGGGAGCACGGGTTTATGAGTCAGGTAAACTGGATCTGGTTTGGCGGTGAGGTCACCCGATGCCTCTACGCCAGTGATTCTCAGCCGGGGTGCTGCGAGACTTTTTAAAACCCGCAATACCCGACTATTTAGTCGGGGACACTGACCTCTTTTCCTTTAGGTTGTGAAATTGAAAGAATGACAGCAGCCCACAGAACAATAGCCGCCTGATGGGAAATGAATCAAAATTATACATATTTTTGTCAGGTCAGCATAAGAAATGTGACGTAGTTTTTGGTGTGCTGCAGAGTGTTAGTAACTCGTCTCCCTGCGCCCGGAGACGAGCAGGCTGCAGGTCTGCGCCCCGAGCGGCCGTTTCGCTCTGTGTGATGAAGACCGTATCAACTTGGCCACGGTATGACCGGATCAAATACCTGGAAGGTCGCAAATAAATTCCAGCGGCCTCTGCTGTTACCGTGCAAATGTTGTAAATGATGCATGATGGGAAGAATTCATTCCCCCCCCCGCCCCCTCCCCCTTTACCAACCTCCCTTCCTTCCCGGGTGAATTTGGCCGTCATTTGCTCGGTGTGCACTCTCGTCCTAGGTGCTGTATGTGGATTTAAGGATACTCCGTGTGCAGACGCTCACTCTGCCCGTATGAAAACAGTCCCTTCCAAGCACCGTCAGGGCCAGAGTGCCCACCGTTTCCTGGGTGCTGTGTCCGTGTGTCTGTGAGGAGTTCGAGAGTGCTGCCTTCCCCGCTGAGCTGCGGCCTTTTGCCTGCAGACGCTCATATGGTCCTGTGTGCGGTGTGAGTCCCTCCCGCCGGGGTGGGTCTCCGCGCACTGCGCTCTGGTCTGACTCTGAGAGGCGTTTGGCCAGGCTCAGCCTGCTGGCGTAAAAGCATTGCTCCCATTCGTCCTGTCGGAGGTTAAAACCCGTCTTTTCCGGCCAGAAGCCCCAGGGATACTTTAGTAATGTGTCAAACAGAGTTTACAATGGCTGTGAGCACTGTTTATGTATTTTTAAGATCAGTTTAAATCCTGCACGTGGGCTGTTGTGTTACTTTGAAACATATTTCTGAGTGGGGAGCGAAGGGGTGCTCTTACTCCGATGTGGCCTTCTCACTTTACTGTGGATCTGGCTAAGCCGTGTCCCTCTCTCAGTCTGCAGAGCAAAGGGGCTTGGAAGAGGGGGGCTGTGTTTGCCCTGTCCCTGGCCCCACTGGGACTCTGTCCTGCAGGCTGACTTGGTTGTCTAGTTGTACTTTCTAGCCCTTTAATGAGTTTTTCTTAAATGGCTTTTGAACAACTAATAACGTGGGCTTTGGTATTAGATACACCTTCACGTGACATAGGACTCAACCACTCATTGCCCCTCCGCAAGCTCCTGCCACTTGGATCTCAGGGTCCTCTTCTTGTAAAGTGGGGGTGGTAGGTCCCAGATTCATGAAAACAGAGACTGGAAGCCAAGCACACAGCCCTTTTCTTGGTGAAGCATTGTCGACACAGTACTAATAATAATTACTTAATTAGCACCGGTGTAACGAGTGCTCTCCAACACAATTTTCATCACTTCCCAGTGTTTTGCTGTGTAGTAGTACATGCGGAAACTCTTGGATGTAGAGAGAAACTCTTTTTAAAGAGTCTGTCAGCTCACCGAAGGAGCAGGGCTGGGGAGCTCCTTTCTGTTTTACTAGGTCCCCTATCCACCCCCTCTCCCCCGCTCTGTGCCCAGGAGGCTGGCGGGGATGCCGAGGCCTGCAGACGGCCGGCACACAGCCCTCCCTGCGGCCTGGCCCGGGGAGGTGGCCGGCGGGAGGGCAGCAGTGAGGACAGAGTGTGTGTCCTCCTTGGCTTCCTGCCTGGGGGGCCAGCACGTGGGTTGGCGGCTTGTCTGTGGAGGTCTGCACCCCGTCTTGGCCATACAGTCTCTTTCTCCCATTGCTGCCCCTCCACGCCTGGGGTGGTAGCACTGTCCTTCCTGACTGACCGCAGAGTGCTGCCCCGTCTTTACTGCCATTGTTTTGGGCTCTCCACACCTTTCTCTGCAGGCCCTTAATAAGCGCTCCTCAGGTTACCCAGTTTCAATGCCGTCTTTCTTTCTGGAATCCCATTCGTTCCCTGGGTCATTCACCCAGGGGAGGACCCCTTTCCATCCTTCCATAGAGGACCCAGGAGGAGGCTGGGCGGCAGAGTGTTCGGGCTCCTCACTGACAGCTTCTCACACCAAAGGATGCATTGCAGACAGGCTCGGACAGGCGTTCATTGGCTCATGAGCACCTTCTTTTGTGGGGCAGTCTGGCGAGGGGCGTGCTCTTCCATTCGCGGGGGGCGCCGTGTGGTACAGGCAGACGGGGCCCTTAGCCGGACGGGATGTCCTAATGGCCTGCTGGTGGAATGTGTTCGAAAGTGTCCTGGCTTTGGGGCCTCACGTTTGAGTGTGGTAACGTTTCCTGCTAATGGCGTGACTTTTCGCAACACATTTTCTAGCGTTTCTCACGTGTAGAATGCTCCGCCTCCCTGCAATATTGACGGTCGGGGTCGCGTGAGTGGCAACAGTGAGGATCCTGCGCGGAGCCAAAGCTGTGTGCACGCGTGTGGTTAGTGACGGCCAGTCACTCTGGGACGCGTCCCATGGCATCCGGCCACGCGGCGGGCTGGACCGGGGTGGCTGGCAGGCGGGTGGGGGAGATGGATGTCAGGTGGGAAGTGACACAGAGAAGGAGCCCCAGACTAGGACGTAGCAGTTTTGGTTCATTAGTCTCAGGATTCAGAGGTGGCCTTTCTAGGAAGTGGACCTGAGGCCCAGACCCCACGGAGGAGGACACGGCTGGGCGCACTGTCCACAGACGTACTCCCTTCCCGGAGCACACCGTCAAGAGCCTGAGGGTGCACAGTGTCGGGGGCAGGGAGCGCAGGCGAGCCCCTGTGTGCGTTCTCACCGGGCGTTCAGGAGGCTGGACGCTTTCTGTCCAGGTGACAGGTTGACCTCCCAAGTTTTCGCATCATCTTCTGTCCACGTCAAGCAGCAGCGAAGCCCCCAGCCCTGTCCCTGTTCACTGTTCCTGGACAGGCCGATTCTGTGCCCGGCTGTGCCTCCGTCTGCTTCCCGCCCCTGCTCTCCACCCACTGCCTTCTCTGCTCAGCTGCCACACTGCCTGTCCTCCTGGCCCCCGAGGTCCTGTGCCCCTCGTGGAACTGACCCGTCGTTACAGACCTGTCAGGGTCTCGGTCTCAGCCTGACACTGGGACCCTGGCCTGCCCCGTTGTGCTCTTGCCCTTGTCTCTTCTGCTCACCCTGAACCCTTCTGGTCCTTCTGCAAGAACGTGAGCTTGGAGACAGGAGAGTGAGCACACAGGGGTTTGTCATGGTCATCGGTTTGTCCCATCGTGTGCTGCTTCATACCCACTGCAGCGCCCGTGCCAGGCAGAGAACCCTGTTACCACCTTCTCACACGTACGTAGGGAGACCTCCTATGCACACACAGTGCGTCTGACATACACTCTCAGACTCTTTACAGTGTGTGTTCGTGTGTGTGTGTGTGTGCAAACTACGCTGTGTGTTTGGCAGGGACCTGCTCCTGTCAGAGCACAGTCTCCTGACCCAGTAAAGGAGCTGAGGGCTCTCACTGCGTGTGTGCGCCCTGCTCACGGGCTGCAGAGTCTGCCGGTGTCCCGCTGATACGGACAGTGCCCTGAGTAACTTGCATGCAGCAGTTCACGTCTGCCCAAACGCCACGTCTGTGAGGTGTATTTGTAGACGTGGAGGGACTGAGAGAAGGGGAAAGCACCGATGTACGTGTGCATGACTCTGTGAGAGAATTTTAGCAGTCGCAGTGAAAATGTGCACACTTGAAGTTTTTTTATTGGAAATTTAACTCATTTAAATTTAACGAATATTTGGTTGCTTTTCAGCGGAACAGTGGGTTGTAGTGCGTTTACAACCCACTGTTTGTGATGTAATGTGATGCATTATTTGTAATGTATTAAAAAGGTTAGGGGCCCTCGCTTAGAAAACTCTGCGCTAGACGACGACAAAAAAAAAAAAAAGGCGGGGGGAGGGGAAACAAAATCAAAACCAAAATTGGAACCAGCATTCATTTCTGAGCTGACAGAAATTTGGTGTCCATGGTCGGCACCAGCATTTTAATCCGCTGCATTGTCTGACCCCTAGTCACTCACCTGCTTTTAGCTCCGAGCTGGGGGTGGCGCTGGTGTGTTAACCTGCATGGTAACAAATGCGAGGCAGGGGTGAGTGAGAGTCAGATCCCCCGTGTGTTCGACCTTGAGAATCTGATCGATTGGGTTTTTTCTGTGGTTGGCTGTCATTGGCTGCAAAGCAAAGGCTACCGGATGCCCCTCGGTGGGTCCAGGCCTCCCCTGCCCCAGGGAAGGTGAGAGCAGTGGCCTTGGGGACAGGAACCTGCCGGTCAGGGGCCGGCATGGAGGCTGGGCGGCTGGGCGGCTGTTTCAGGTTGCATAAAACCCCGTTTTTATGCATCGTCTCTTGTTGGGATTCATGGAAACATCGAACTACTTATAACCCTCAGCCAAGCAGAGAATACAGCGTTCGATTGACCTGTGCCCGAAAAACAGAAACATCGGCCAGTTCCGACTTTTGTGGCCGGAGGGCACAGAGGCCTAGATCGCAGCCGGTTCCGTGTGGTCCCAGTGAGGGGTCGGGGTCTTCTGCGTCCCTGTGGTGTGTTAGAGCGGGGAACCCTGCCAGCTTTTACTGCAGCATCAGCCTTCACAGTTTGTTAAAAGTGTGTCTTCAACAGTGAAATGTGTATTTCAACACAACTCAGAGCTTACTCAAAGTAACAAGGCATTTTAGCAAGGTATGATTTGCAAAGTTGACTGTTTATCTAGAAAGGAAATTAGGTTCCTTGATACATGTTTTCTTTTAATTTTTATTTTCCTCTTTAAAATCATGAGCATATCTCAAACTTGAATGTAATATGTGGTAAAAATACATATTTTAAAAAATTTTTAACCTTACCTTTATGACTTTACGTCTAACTTCAAATGTTAAATGTTGCTCATGTGACTAATAACATTTTGAATTGTAGTTATGGAATTGAATATTAAATTGCACGAACAAATTCTCAATCATAAAATGCTTTGTTATTTGAGAAGAAAATAGGTAGTTAAATTTATTTTGAAAAACATACACAACATTAAACTGTCTTTTTTTCTAGGAAGTTTCAGTGCACCGAATTCCGTTGAGTCTCCTAACTGGGCTAACAGTGTTTCCAGAAGCTGTTCCAACTCTGTGTTTTAGGGGTTTTCATGGAGTTTTCGTTACGTGGGAATGATCGATTAGATCATCGTCTGCTACGGCTGAACCCGGTGTCTAGCTTTGCTTCTTGCCCCAGAGCGGGGTAGGAGGGCCAGGTGCTGGGTGTTTCGTCCCTCTTCCTTGGCTGGTTTTTCTGGCAACCAGGTCCCCTCCCTCCGAGACTCACCTCCTTAGCGTAAACTCGGGTCTGGTCGGAAGGGGCTTGCAGTAAATGACAAAAGGCACCCCTTACACTCTGGAAATGCCAAATGCTTTGGGAGTTCTGTGCCAGGAGCTGGGGATAAAGACCAAACACATAGTTTTCATTACATTCCGCCTACATT
This sequence comes from Trachops cirrhosus, assembly GCA_028533065.1. Classification (NCBI taxonomy): domain Eukaryota; kingdom Metazoa; phylum Chordata; class Mammalia; order Chiroptera; family Phyllostomidae; genus Trachops; species Trachops cirrhosus. Next base: position 121,117,476 of record CM052544.1, read on the forward strand.
CTGACTTTCTACCGTGCATCGTTAAAGACTGATTGCTCAGACATGCGTTGAAATGGCGAAGGAGACTCTGTTCAGTTGCTGTCCAGAGGGAGATTGGGTTCAGTCTCTAGTACAGCTGGGATGGTTGGGGGTTGGGAGCTGATGAACTGAGTCAGGGGTCAGTGGATGGAAAACTACTAAGAGGGGCCTCAGAGCTGGCTTCAGTCTTCTACTGTGGCCAAAGCCCCAGGCCGGAAACCTCCAGGCATAGACACATTTCCCGCGCATCCTAAGGTGCTGTGAAAATCTCAATTTTCTGTCTGATGTGACATGAAAATAACCATGGAGGAGAGTGCTGAGGCATCACTATATTTAGAGTCAGACCTGGGGGTGAGTCCCACCTTTGCCCTTCATTGGCCTAGTAACTTCCCAAAACCCCCTCTTCGTCATTTCCTGTGAGGGTTGAATTATGTCACGAATGTGACACATTAAACTCCTAAATATTGCTAGCTCAACAAGCAAATGAGTGAGTAACCATGTGTATCCCTTCATACAGCCGATGCCATCTTTGGTGCCTTGTCTGTGCTTAGGCACCTTCTTCGAACTGTCGACCGAATGGAAATAAATCAGGAGGCTTTGGCTGGAAATAAACGATATTTATTCCAGCGTCTTAGGGTTTGCAAGTCGGAAACACAGCTCAGCAATATTCAGTGCTCCAAAGAAGAGAGAAAAGCTAAGAGTGTTTGTACTGAAAAGTACATTCTTGAGAAGATTCCGCCTTGCCTTCTTTAGCTTCTGGATTGGTCCGAGATGATAATCTGACTGCTGTGTGGTGGTGGCCTGGATGGCGAAGGTCAAGGGGTCTGGGTCCATGAACATTTACCTGTAGGGCTTAGATGTGTCTCTGTAGGCACATACCTATACATGTATGTGTGCACGTGTGTATGTGTGTACCTCTCATCCATACCTATAGGCATAACTGCAGAGTCCAGAGTTGCAGTTCTCAGGCTGGTTAAAGCAGAGTAGAAACATTTCTTTGTGCCTCTGCTCACGTGACTCCAGCTCGACCAGAGGGACAGCCCCACACTCTCCACTCTCACCCTCGGAGCCTGGGTGTCTGCGGTCAGCCTGGGAGGAGGACATCCACGTGGGCGCTCGTTCAACAGTCCTCGGCCGCCTGCCTGTGCACCTCTGGGGCAGCCCGATGCCAGACACAGTGAGGCGAGGAAATGGCACTAATGTTTTCAGCAGCTAGAACGGGCACAGAGCAGGTGCTTAGTGGTAGTGTTTGCTGAATGAAGAAACAGACGTTACCTAAGAGAAAGGTGGGCTCTGGTGGGAGAGCCTCTTAGCCCGTGCAGGCTTCTGTAGCAGAAGGCCAACATGCTGGGTGTGCTCTGAACTGATTTGTCACTGTTCTGGATGCTGGAGGTCCGAGAGGAGCCGCCTGTGTGTTTGGGGTCAGGTGACTGACCTGAACCCCCTGGTTCGCAGCCACAGTCTTCTGGCTGTGTCTGCACCGGGTCTCTCTGAAGGGCACTAATGTCATTCACAAGGGCTCCACCCACATGACCTTGTCACCTCCCACGGGCCCGCCTCCTAATGGGCCATCACACTGGGGGACAGGGTTTCAGTCTGTGCTTTGGGGTGAGCACACACCGACTGAGCAGAGGGTTCCAGTGCAGCTGTGTGTGGGTGTCAGGGTGGGGGTGAGTGAGTCCCCACTCCTGCTGCCCGGGGAGGAGAGGGCCAGAGGCGCATGGAGAGTGGCGTATCGTGGGGTTGAATCTTGAGGGAGAGAAGGTGTTACCTTGAAACCGTCCACGGAACACCACAGGGAGAGAGACGAGCGTGAGCAAAGACCTGTGCCTGCTCTCCGTCTGGTCACTTGCGAGGAGGGAAGGTTCTGTGGGGGAGGGCGAAAAAGAATCAGTTCTTGGTGGGCTGAGCCTTGGAGAGCCCGGCGGAATGGGATGATGAATAGGGCACTGGTGCGCTGCAGCCCTGGACTGAGAACGGTCTCTGGCTCTTCCCCGCTGTTGGGTCAGCTTCTCTCTAGGATTCCGGGAGGCCCCTGGGAGCTTATTCTGATGTTTGGTTTTGTGTGTTAGCTCCCATTAGCATGGGCAGTGGAGGTTGGACTGGGCGGAGCCCTGGTATCTGCACGCTTCCCACCGCACCGGTGAAGCTCTGTTGACAAAACGGGAAGCGTATCCTTACGGAAAGCAACTGTGGCGATCGAGCCGTCCGTCCACATTCGATGTCGTGCGGCGGTAGGTAGAGCTCGCAAGAGCTGCAGCCTCCGGAGTTCCCAGTCACACACTTCATGGTTATCTTTTTTCCTCCACAGAAATAGAAAAGTTTCAAAAAGGAGAAGGAAAGGACGAAGAAAAGTACATTGATGTGGTGATTAATAAGAACATGAAGCTGGGACAGAAAGTGTTAATTCCTGTAAAACAGTTCCCCAAGGTAAGACAGCCAGGCCCGCTGTGCTGAGCTGAGGCCCGGGGAGCAGCTGTTCCGTTCACATGTCGTTGGGTACTTTCTGGAGGTGTTTTCGCTTTGCACAGCTCACCGCCCCGACATGCACAGACCTTTAAGGTTAATTTGAAACATGTTTAGTGATTCTGTCTTTACTGTTCGTCCGTAGTGTGAGGTATGGGCCCCAAAAATCAGGCTTATGAGGCATCCTGGCATTGTGACTCCGGACAATTTATTTCACTTCTTTCTACTTTTGTTTACTTGTAAGATATTAAGAATTAAAGGAGATTATCTGTGTTAAATGTTTAGCACAGGGTGTAGCTCAGAAATGTTCCAAATTTTATTGTAATTATTCTGAAAGAAGTTCTGTTTTTCATTCATTGCAAGTGTTATTTTCTGCTGTTGAGCACAATTACAATAGGTGCTTTAAAGTATCTTAATTCTAAAATCTTGGCCGTCTTAGATCTGGCCTGAATTAATACTCTTTTTATCTTGTTTTTCTTTCTTTTGAGAGTCCATGCACGTGATTCACACACACAGTTGTACTGCTCAGGAGTTCATTTTTTCAGATTGCTGACTAACAATCCATGACCCGAATATACCACCGTTTATCCATTGGTCTGGACAGTTTCAGTGTGGGATTATTATAAATTAAATTGCTGTGGACATTTTCATTACAGATCATTTTGTGACCATATGTTTTCATTACTTTTGAGTAAGTAATAGAAATTTAATTGCCATGCATGTAGTTTTACAAGAAATTGTCAGACTCTTCTCCCGTAGGGATCGATACCTTGTGACATTTCCAGGACACTGCATGTGAGTTGTGGTTGCTCCATGTCTTCATCAACTTTTGGTGTTACCGTTATCAATTTCTAATTTTAGCCATTCTGCTAATGTATTGTAAAGTGGTATTTCCTTGTGTTAATTTGCATTTTCCTGATGATTAATGATTTTGTGGGTATTTTTAAAAAGATTTTATTTATTTATTTTTAGAAAGAGGGGAAGGGAAGGAGAAAGAGAGGAAGAAAAACATTAGTGTGGTTGCCTCTTTAGTGCCCCCTACTGGGGACCTGGCTTACAACCCAGGCATGTGCCCTGACTGGGAATCAAACCAGCAACTCTGGTTCACAGACCTGTGCTCAATCCACTGAGCCACACCAGCCAGCAGGGCTGTGGGTTTTTTTTTTAATGTACTTATTGGCTGTTCATTTATCTCCTATTGTGAAGTGTCTTTTGAGATTTTTTTTTCTGTTTCTACATGGGATGTTATGTCTTCCTACTCAATTATAGGAGATTTTTTTATATATCCTGGGCCCGTTTTGTTAGATACATGTTTTGTGCCTGTTTGGATCATTCCGTGGCTGGCCTACTATTTTCTTAATAGAGTCTTGTGATAAGCAGAAGTTTTTAACTTTAAGGATGTCTGTTGTATCTCATTTTTCACTTATGATTATTACCTTTTACCAATTGAGAAATCTTTGCCGAACTCCAGGGAATTTCCAAGTTCTTTATTAAATGTGAAGAGAGTCTCCTGTATTTCCTCTGAAAGCTTTAGCACTGTAGCTCTTACTTTAGGTCTGTGGTGCATCCGAAATTAATTTTTGTTTGTGGTGTGAGATAGAGGGTCAGAGTTCGTTTTTCCTTCGTGCAGATGTTCAGTTTCCCAGTGCCGCTTGTTGAAAGACGTGTCCTCCCACGGCCTGTGCGCCTTTGATGAAAGCCAGGCGACTGCTGAAGTGAGGGACTGTGCGTGTGCTTTCTCTCTCGTTGCCTTGATCTGACTGTGGACCCCACGCTGCTGTCCAGTGGTCTTCAGCACAGTAGTGTGTTATGGGAAGGCATCGGGCTAGGCAGTGTGGTCCCTTCCACCGCGTCCTCCCGTCTCCGGATTTCATGGATTGAAGTCCTTTGCAATTCCATGTAAATTAAATAATTGTTTCATTAATTTTCCCAAAACGCTCTGCAGGGATGATGATCGCAGTTGATTGTATCTGTTACTCAAGTCAGGAAAATTTAACTTAACAATATTGAGTCTTTCCTTCCTTGAATGTGGTATGTCTTCCCATGCATTTAGATTTTTAGTTTCTATCAGCAGCATTTTATACTTCTCAGGATAAAGGTCGTATTTGTCTTTTGTTAAACTTATTCCTAAATATTTTATGTGTTTGACATTTGTAAGATGAGCATTTAAAATTCTTTTCCAATTTTTTGCTTCTGATATAAAATTTCATATATTAACCTTGTATTCTGTTACCTTGCTAAATTCCCTCATTAGTTCTAGTAAGTTGTTTTATAATTCCTTAGGACATGCTATGTACATAATTATATCATCTGTATAAACAGTTTACTTCTTTTCCAATTTGTGTACTTTATAGTTATTTAGCTTGCTTTATTGCATTGGTTAGTATCTCTAGAATAATGTTTGAATACAAGTGGGAAAGATGAGTCATTCTTCCCTCGGTCCCAATTAATGTGGGGGACATTCAGTATTTTACCATTGAGAATGTAACAGCTGTACGGCTGTAGGTTTGTTAGTTTTGTTTTGTTTTGTTTTGTTTTTGGTAGATGCCCTTTATTAGGTAGAGGAAGGTCTCTTCTCTCTCAGTTTTGCTGAGAGATTTGATCCTGAGTGGGTAGTGAGTTGTATTGGATGCCCTTCTGCATCTGTTGAAATGAGCACAGGATGTTACTCCTTTACACTGTTAACATAGTGAGTTTTTTTGATTGGTCTAAATTAAACCGACTTTCACTCCTGGGTGAAACCTTGCCTGGTAATGGCATATTCCCCTTTTTATGTTGTTGGATTCAGGTACACCTGTGTTCATAGGTGCTACTGGCCTGCCATTTTTTCAATATAGGGTCTTTGTCAGATTTTGGCATTAGTGTTATATGTGGTTTCATAAAGTGGGGAGTATTTACTTTTTTCTCAAAGAATGTGTGTCAGTTTGGTGCTGTTTCTTCCTCAATATTTGGTAGAATCCACCAGTGAAGCTGCCTGGGCCTGGGGTTCGATGACGAGTCCAATGTCTTCAATTGACATGTCACTCATCAGATTTTCTGTTTCATCTTTGGGAATTTTTTGGTGTATTTTTCATGGGATTTGTTCATGTCATTATAAAATTTTAACTATTTTTCTTCAAATACTTTTTTTGAGCCTTTTCTCCCCACCTTTGAGACTTCAGTTATTCATACAAGGTCTGTCCAGAAGGTATCCAGCCATGTAGTATGAAAAATAGAGACATTTATTGAAGAAGGTACAAGATGCAAGAAACACTGTACGCAGGACAATGATGCCTCAGTCCCCTTCATATTAGGCACCCTGGGACCTCACACAGTTCTCCCAGTCTCCATCAGCTGCCCCATCATATTTTCTTGACTCTCAACAACAGCCTGAAATCTCTTCCTTTCAGAGGTGATGTTAGTTTTGGGAAAAGCCAGAAGTCATGGGGCACCCAATCTGGGCTGTAGGGGGCCTAAGTCACTTGGGTGATTGGATGTTTTGCAAAAAAACCTCTGCACTGGACGTGATGCATGAGCAGGCATTGTCATGACGAAGCTGCCAATCACCAGTTGCCCACAGCTGCAGCCTTCTGAGTCATCCGAATAGTCTCTGGGGAAGAGTGTTCAAGCTTAACACAAATTGGATGCAGATTTGTTGCTCTAGTTGCTCAGTCCCTTTGAATGCAATGTCACACAGTGCACACGCTCACTCCACAGCATCTACCGCCCCCACTGACCAGTACAGTGAAGGTTCCATGGTTCACGCATGTGCATTCCAGCCTGCTCTCCTGGGCTGCCAGGTCACATCGATGTTGTGCAAACCATTCTTGTTATCTTGTTAAATTAACACTGGTTGGACTTTTTGTGGACAGACCTCGTATGGTTGACCTTTTGATATCCTCAAAGCGGTTTTGGCTGCTGCTGTCACTTTTGTTACTAGTTTTCTTTTCCCCTTTGTTCTTCAGACTGGGTGGGTTGTACTGCTGTGTCTCAAAGTCATTGTTCTTTCTTACCATTATTTTCTCGTCAGCCCATCTTATAACATTTTTATGTCAAGTATTTTAACAGTCTGTTTCAGAATTTATATTTGATTCATGTATAAATATGTTTATTAAAAATACTTTTTCTTTGCTAGGATTTTCTAATTTTTTAATTCATCGTGGGTATTATTTTATGCCATTGAGCACAGTTAAAATAGATGCTTTCAGTCTCTAATTCTGCAATCTTCGTCACCTTAGCCAACCTGAATCGATAATCTTTTGTCTCGGTAGTGAGTCACATGGCCCAGCCCTTGGTGTGGTGAGCACTTTGGGCTGTGTTCCGGACACCGGGAGCGTCACGTTGTGGAAACTGCAGACTACTCTCTCCTTCTGTGAGGAGTGTGGAGTGTTGATACTCTGGGAATCAGACCTCAGGTTGGACTCCTGGGTAGAAACGGTCTCAGTTCAGTTCTTTTCTTAGTTTGACTTTCGCATTTACTTTTGGCGTGCATGGTTTGGGGGTCAGCCAGAGACTTCGGCAGATCCGAAGTGTGAGACTCAGAGTCAGCACTGTTGTGTGAGGTTTGTGCTTTAAGTTGTTAAACTGGAGAAATGGTCCTCCCCAGTCTTCCTGTGGACAAGGCCTGGCCTCTGGGGCCGAGCAGTGGCCAGGTATCGTGGCGTTAACATCAGTGCCCCGCCGTGGCTGGAGCAGGTGCCTGTGGTATCGTGGACACCTGTGGTTCAGGTGCACTCATGTCTCCCTGCCCCGGCTCCTCCTCCGTCAGTGCACCCCGGTCCCTCTGCCCACGCACTCACGTCTGCTGAGGGTTTTCTGGGAGCCAGGCCTCGTGCATGGGAGCGACGGCAAGCCAGCCACGTTTTCTCTTGAGGACGTCCAGTTGTGCGGGGCCTGCAGACGCCAGTGGACGATTACAGTTTGAGAAGTGCCACGTTGAGGGCTCTGGGAAGGCAGGCGGGGGCCATGAGGCACTGCCAGAGGCCTTCTGCGGGGCTGTCTGGAAGGAGCGGGCTGGCTGGGGCAGGACCACATGACAGGCAGGGCGGGATGGTCACAGTGTGTAGGACAGAGGCCACCTGAGAAATCCTAAGCCATTTCCTTTGGCCAAACAGGTTCATTTCAGTACGATGTACAGCTTGTTACAGGATTTGTATGTAAAGCGCTAGGGGCGCAGAGTGTGGGGCGTGTTGGCCGGTGAGGCTGTGCCGGGGGTGGGGAGTGTTACCTGCGCTGTGGTAGAGGCTGAGGCAGGGGGCTTCTCCAGGTGCTTCGAGACAGGGGGCGGTTTCAGGAGAGGGAAGGCCAAGGGCAGACTCACGCTAGGGACAGGAGGGCTGGTGTGCGTTCCAGCCTGAGCTGTGGTGCGAAGGGAAGCACGTTAGAGCTCCGTGTTGTTATACACGCAGGCTCTGGCTGCACATGCACACTGTGGGAACACCACGTCTGTCTTACCGTGTTAAATTAGAACACCACGGTGCAGACAGTTCAGGAAAACGGGAGTGACGGCAGTGGTTTTCTGGAGGGCAGGGCTGTGTGCATTTCCTACTTCACAAGCTCCTGTGCCCTAATGTTTTAACCGTAATGTGGTAGACCTTGTCTGATTTGGAGGAAAAGGGTTCCCTTTTGGGGTAAATAGGCCCTGGAGGTAGTTAATTTATGAGGTACTCTGTACCGTGGTTGTGTTTTTTAAAAATTGATCGTACTGAGTTCAAGTCTATAGGTTTAAATTAGATTTATTAAGTTTCTTAATTTGGTCGTTGTTTTCATGTCTTAGTGTTCTAACTTGTACGTACTGTTTCGCTTTATTAACTTTATGGAGATTGACGTGGGCTGTTACTTGAAGTGTTTTGTGTGCTTTTTAAATTTTCCATGTTTGCCGGCTCACACAAGCTCCTGGGTGAAGGGTCTTTGAGAGAGAAGGGCTCAGAAAACGCGTTCCTGCCTGGAATGTGAATCAAAGCCCAGGGCAACCTTCTTCTTCAAAGCTGGCTGGCTTTTTTCCCTTTGCTGTGCGTTGCCGTTCGAAGCCCGTGAACTTGCTGCTCGGTAGAAGCCTGCTCCATAGAAATCACTATGGGTTTAAAAATTTCCTTGAGTGCTACATATGTGACAGTCATATCAGCATGTAACTTTTCTGTGATCCCTAATTGATTTCCAGGGGCTTATAATATTTTCCCCAGAGGATTTATGTGCGGATAATTTGTGTTTTTGGTGGTTGATAGTTGATATATTCAGTAGACACACAGTGCTGGTGGGCTGGTGTCGTGTGTTAGTTTTTATATAAGTGTCATTACCAAAGTTAGTATGACCAGCTAGTAAGGATTTTGATATTAAAAACAATTACTCAAAGCTGCCTGGGTTTATAATAAGTCACTGTGGGTGCCCCTCCTAGTGCTCATGAATTCGGGGGACCCTGTGACGAAGTAGGAAGGCCGCTCAGGGTGGCAGGAACTTAGGAGACCGCAGTGGCCCCAGGCCACTGTTCCCAGCAGGGACCCCTCTGTGCCCCTCCTCTCCTGTCACTTAGGGCGGGAACCAGAGGGCAGTGAGGTGACAGGTGGGGAGGACAGGAGCACACCTTCGGAAGCTGCCTCTGTTCTGTCCTCAGAGGCCTCCTCTGGGCTCTCGGGATCCTGTGGCCCATGTCCTGGGGTCGTGACAGGCACTCAAGTCAGCGTGTGCAAACGCAACTGCGTGCGAGAGTGCCGTGAGGGCGTTTCATGTCTTCCGCATTGCCTTTCCCTTCTTCTTCAAGTGCACGGTGTTGGCCCACCAGGTAGCACTTGAACTTAGATTTATTTATTAAGTAGATTCCAAAAGCAGACAGACGAGTGTGGAGGGGTTCCTGAAAGAGTAGATTCATGTTGTTTTGGGCGGTTGTTGTTATTACTGCTGCTGTTTTATTTATATGTCCTGTGGTCACAAAGCAGTAAATTTGGAAACACGGTGTGCGATGAATATTGTTACATGTGTATCTTTGTGAATATTGTTACATGTGTATCTTTGATGACATCACTGCTTCCTTTCTGAGGGGTAGGGAAGATAGCTCCCTTAACTGTGTTGCTAAGCCAAAAGGTGAAGACTTTTTAGTGCCTGTCACGTATTACCAGCTTAGCTACCTTTGAGTGTCACTGGGCTGATTGTTTTGGCTCTGGGCCCCTTGAGGACCACCAAGCTGGATCCACAGAAGACTGTCCTGATGTCAGGCAGGGAAATGTGAACAACACTTAATGCCTCTCTCCTGGGACTCCCAGCCTGCTGGGGTGATGTCCACAGACCCCCGCTGTGAGCTTTTGCCCAGACAAGTAATTGACATGTAATCAACATAAAAAAAAAACAAGGGTCGCATTGGCCCTGAGAAGCATCACAACTGAGGGGGAGGGAGTCAGTTTCAGGGGCCCCTCCCACTACTTGTGACCTGCCCATCTCGGCCTGCTGGACTCCTCCACTTGGGAGGCCCCAGACAGCTGGGCTTCGACGTGTCCCCAGTGGATTTGTGCCTCTTTGCCTTGGCAACCCTCTCCTGTGCCTTTATGTTCATGAGTGACAGACAGCACATGCACCTCAGTGCCCACGCTGGAAACCAGTCTGTCATTTTTGTTTACTACCTGCTCCTTCATTTCCTCCTCCCCTCCGTTCTGCAAACACTGTGACTTACACATTTTGTTATTTCTGTTCCCAAATTATCATCCATCTCTCTCTCTCTGCACTCCATTGCCACCCTCCCCCAGTCTGCCGGAGTAGCCTCTTTCGGGGCTGTTTCCCGCCTCCTGTTTCGGGTCCTCCCTTCTGTCCCCCACACCGAAGCTAGGCGGTTACAGTCTGGGCTTTTCCGGATTAACCATTTCAAACTCAGTTACATAGGGGCTGCATTGCTCGTTTTTTCTTTTCTTTTTTTCTTTAGCCCTCCACCCCTCCCTGCAAGAGTATATAATCCAGCCTTGGGCAAACAGAGGTGGCGAGTATGGGAGGTGGATTATTTCACGTTGTTGACTGCGTGTGCCTCTCTGTGTGTTTATTTCCCCTGTCTCACCTGCTGGAGAAGTTATGCTACACCTCACTGCCCTTCAGAGCTGTGGCTTTCTCAGTAAATTGGGCTGTTCACCATTTAAACGTAAATGCTGTGTTACATTACAGTCGATGGAGCAATACCAAATAATCCCCACCATTACCAGGAATACTTAGAGGTTTGTGATTGGAAACTTAATAAATTTAAATAATAGATTTTTTAAATCTATAGTCTAATATGTTGCAATAATTTCTGCAGCAGAGAAAATCAATAAAAACTAGTTGACTAGTGCCATTTGATTCGGGGTAAAATAAACTTTAATTCCACAAGTACTTATTGA